>JAUTXX010038785.1:2376-18151 GCA_032273605.1 Panulirus laevicauda
GTCCCATAGACCTTTCCATGGTTTCCCCTGACTGCTTCATATACCCTGTAATAACAGGTTGATAATCAGATACAAAACTGCTATGATGTTTTCTTGGCCTTTTTTATAGATTGTTGGCAGCACTATTGTTACACCCATGGGCTGGAACAAGAGAGGCCGTCCCTCTACTAAGTCCCGACCTCTACTGCATACTACTAGACTTAGTGGGACTGAGATACAGGGAGTGACCCCAGGTACATCAGTGGCAAGCAAGGTAGTCACCCCAGTCACTGCTCCCATCTTGCTATCCACAAATGATGCTGCAACAGAAACTCATGTTGCTGCAGTTAGGAGTAAGTTTTTTTGTTGTTTTTTCTCTCCAAAAAATGACTGACTACATTATTGCTCACATTCTCTTTTAGGTGATTTGTTACAATCTATGTCTAAACACAGCCATTATAGCAAAATTCATGCATTTTATTATTCATGCTAGCATTGCTTAGACAAATATGATCTAATTCATCTGTCACCTCTCCATAGGTTTTTAACACCGTTAGTGCACATCCCTTTCCATTTCATTTATGCTGGTATCTTTCCTGGACATGTATACCCAAACACCACTGTTACTACACATTTCAGTTCATTTCATTAATGCACACACCTCACTTACCTACATGATCTGTTTCTGTCACCTTGCCCTTGATCTCCCACTGCATACTACTGTAGTCCCCTAATTTTTGTCTGTATCATTTTTCAGTACAGACAAACTTTTATGTTGATGATTGTCAAAAGATGGCATGAAATGACTTCTTGCCCTTCTTACTTAGGCAGTGGAGCACACATATTTGTACATTGAAATAGCACTTTTTTTCCCATATTCCTTTTGATAAAGCACATCTTGTGTTTTTTTTTTTATCTTATTCCTATTTTTGTTGGAGTGCAACCTGAAAATGATAAAAAATAATGTGCTTGAAATCACTTGATTGTGGTTAACAGAGCAAATATTACTTGAAGACCACAAAGCACATTTTAAGTGTCATTTTTATTTTGGTAAGCTTGATAACTGCTGGTTTACAGATGGTACCAAACCACATTTCCCTTAATACTTTCATAGAGATGTTGTCAGACTCCACCTGCATATGGTTAAGCTGTGAATGAAAAGTCATTTTAGGTAAGTTGTATCATTGTTAGTGAATGAAAAGGTGTAATCTTAACCAGTAATTCTTCACTCCAAGAGTCCATCGTCTTTCTGTTCATGATTAGATATTAGCTGTGAAGCTGCAGGACCTCCGTGAAAGGGGTCTTGGGGTTGTTTGATTAAATGATTATTACCTCTGTTGAGGCAACTATGATGCTGAATATTATGAAAGGCACAGAGAAATAGGGATATATCCACTGTCGGTTTAACCATCTACTGCTCACACAGTACTTCTTTATTCTTTCAAAATGAAAGTTTGATGTACAGCATATAGCCATGTCTTTTCCTGAAAAATTGATGGAGGCATATTCAAATGTTACTGGAGGTCATTTTAACCATGTTATCTGTACCATGCTGCATATTTAAAATTGCATATTTTATTCACATATCATCATTTGTTGAAAATCACATGTTATTCAGAAGCAGTTAGCTAATAACTATATCTCTGTTGGCCCTTTCATTAAGTTCTGTTCTCAAGTTAACAGATTTAACGATGTATGTTACCTTACCTATCTTCCTGCTCGAAGATTCCCATCCCAGGAACCCCCACAGTGCTTAGGAAACTGACCATGCCTTCTGGGTAGAATTGTAATTCATGAATATTGATTATTTTGTGTATATGGGGAGACTACAAGGTATTAAAACATCAAGAGTCTGACGTCTTCACTGTGGTAGTCGCATGGTGGACGTGATGGGTTGGTCTTGCAATATGTTGAAATGGTTTTTGTAATTTTGGATTGATGGGTGGTTTCTGAATGTAGACCACAAGGGGTTACTCATATAAGTCTAGGTAGTGTTGATTCTGATTCGTGTATTTATTGCAGGATGGTGGTTATAAATGGATTGTGTGGTGTTTGTTTGTGCTTGTCTTGTCATTTTTGTGTGCATACGTTTTGTCAAGTTATGTTTGTCGGGAGATAATGATCTGTGAGTATAGTTTTCTGAAGTATGAGGCAGAGGTTAGTCTTTTATTTCTGTTTGGGGGTTGTTGGTTGGTTAAGAAGTGATTTAGGTAAGAAGGGTCTAGTACTGCTGCAGAGAAATGAGTGCTGATTTTATTAAGTAGGTGTTGAGAACTTGTGGTTCCTAGTCAGCTAGTGATTATTCAGAGTACTTTGTTTATGTGCTTTGCTTTTGACAAAGTGTAGGACAAGGTACGTGTGGATGAATTTTTTGTAAAAGATACTGAAGTAATCTTTTTTCTTGACTAGATCTCATACTAGTATGTTTTATGAGTGCATTAAGTCCATTTACTACTTTTCTGTTGATATTTGTAGTGTGGGGAGTGAATGTCATGTGTGTATTGTATGTGATGCCCAAAATAATAAGAGTTTTGAGTGGGTGTGATTGGCCATTCAAGGTGATAGGAGGGTGGAGTTTGGATTCATATTTGTCTGGAGTTATTAGAGTGACTGAGGACTTCTGTGGAAGCACTGTCATTCTGTTCTGAGTAAGCTAGTATTCTAACTGTGTGCAAGATTGATGCTGCTTGCATTGTGATCATGATATGGTCTCCAGGTGATAGAAGGTCATGTATGAACAGATTGGAGAGGTATGGAGAAAGAACTGTTTCATTAGGAGCTCCTTAGTAGAGCTTAGTGATTTTATAGATGAAGCCTTTGTCAGTGACTGGCTTGCCAGCCAGGAATAAAGCTGACAAATAATTTTTTGTCATTATTTTGGAGGTTGGTATTACTTAGCACTTTCAGTGTTAGTGGACTCTGCATGCATGAGGTTGCATTGTGAGTGGGAAGTCTTCTTTAATGAGTTTATATCATTGTCAATGAAGGAAAAGGAGTACAACCTTATGAGGGAACTCATCACTCCAAAGGAGTCCATCTCTGCCCTGCTACTTGTTGAAGTGCAGCATTGAGGCTGCTGGAGCCCCATAAAGGGGTCCTGAGGTTATACGATACTCTCCTGATAAAAACTCAAGATGTATAAAGTAGCTTTCTTCGTACACCATATATTTGTAGCATCTTTGAAATACCATTTCTTCCACCCACAAATTATTGGACGCAATTGTGATGTAATACATTGGTTTTTCCTTACAATATACCTCAATTATCAATCTCCAACCAGTTGTAACCCATGCTATGCTGCCTTTTTGGATTTCCTTTACTGTTACAGGTAACTCCACTATTCTTGGACATAGTTGGACAGGGTCATTAGTTGTCCGTCAGATCACCCTCACGTAAACTTGTATGTACTGAAAATGTAAACCTGAAAAATTACAAGCATTAGAGAATTTGACTTTTGCACACATTGTCACACAATGCTTCTTTTGCATTCTTGAAGTTAATAGATTGGAATTTTACATATTCCCATATCTAATAGATATTGTAAAATGTATTTATATTGATTTTTTTTGAAGCAGGTGGTCCACTTAGCCCTCGAGGAGGTACAACTGGAGTGAGGGTTTATTCAGGCAGTCCCAAGACTTCAGCTGCCTCGTTTCTACTCACCAATGTAACTTCAGCTTCTGGTGTCCGACTAGCCAGCCCCTCCATGGTCATTACTAATACTATGGGAGTGTCTGCTAATAATGGAACAATCATTTCAGAGAGCTCTCCATTGTCCCTAGGTGTTGGATCTGTTGTTGTAAGCGCTGGGGGTGTTTGTGGAGGAGGTAACATGGTCAGTGGTGGCCGAGGCAGGGTGATACTGACCTCAAGCCCTCGCTTAGTACGGCCCATAATGGCACACACCAGTCGTACTATTCCTACCACTCGTGCCTTGAATACCAGCCGTCCCACTGTGATGCTGGTCACAACCCCTAGCCCCATATCTCTCACATCTTCAACACTCACCACACATTCAGCTCCTCTTGTAACCACACCATCTCTTGCAGCATCCATGACTTCTGGTACCCCATCTCATCTAACACATTCCACAGCTGTCTCCACATCAGCTAGAACCACTTCTGTACCCACTGGAGAACTAGCTTTGTTGGTTGCAGCCTCAGAGATGAGTGAGAGGGCTAGGAATACAGTCTCTCCAACAGATGTCAATGGCTCAAACATATGCCCAAACACAAGCACCTCCACAGCAGTCACTAGCACCCCAACAGATATTTCACCAGTAACATCTGTAGTAAACCCTACAGAACATAAACACCCAGTATCATCAGAAAATAATTTTTCTAGCACTTCTCCCCTTAATAATGAAATATGCCAGTTGCTTGTTTCACAGTCTCCAGCTATAACAGCCAGCTCTACAAATGCTGATACTCTGTTGTTAAGTTCCTCCACAACTACCACCTACACTGACACTAATATCACATCCTCTACTACCACTCTTACCTGTAGTACCACCAACACCACTAGTACCAGTGCCACTAATAACATCATAAGGACCTCTCCTGTTAATTGTACCATTAGTGCATCAAGCAACACCAGTACAGTTACCAACACCATTACCAGTACCACTACCCTTACCCCTTCTGCCACATTGGTTGCAGCCACTACTGCTACCATCACAGCCTCCTCAGCCACGCTCAGTACAACTTCCACCACATCTCAAACATCTCAGCATCAAGGCATTGTCACCCGGACCTTCACATTAACTGGAGGGACGAATTTGAGGTCTCGACGTAGTAGTAGTAGCAGTAGTAATGTTCCAATTTTGGTAGAGATGGAGAGTAATCATCGTAACAAGTCAACAGCTACTGACTCTGCATCTCGGGGATCTGTTTCACGCAAGGGTCGTGGCAGAGGTCGTGGAAGGGGTAGATTAAGTCTTGAGTGACATGATTCTGCAAGTGTGAAAATAAATTCTATTCTTCACTGTCAGATGTTCTCAGGTTTGTCAAAGAAATCTAGTTTACTTAGGAAATTTTAATTTTATAAAACCAACATCAAATGTTCATCTGGTTCTCAGATGGTATAATCCTGACAATGGAATAATTTACAGTAGAATAAATTACATATTTTCATTGTAAATTTTAATTAAATGCTGCTTTTATGCAGTTCTTTATTGTGAAATGCATTGTATGAACAGGATATTCTTTTCATGTGTGTTGTTATTGAACATAATTTTTTTATTCCCAATTGTCTCTCCTGCCCTAACAAGGTAGTGTCAGGAACAAACAGTAACAACTTCATTTGCACACATGCACATTCTAGCTGTCTTGTGTAGTGCACTGAAACAGAGCTTACCATACACAGCCAAGCTCTACTTCCTTGTGGCCTCCTGACATACCACATCACTTCAGTTCAGTTCATTCTGTCTCATGCACACCTCTCACCCTCCTGCATGTGCAGACCTTGACATCCCAAAGCCTCTTCCACTCCATTCTTTTCTCTTTCTTGGTTTTCCCCTCCCTCTTCTTCTGAACTGTAGATCCTCATAGTCAGTCTTTCTTTGCTCATCCTCTCCATATGTCAGAAACCAGTTCAGCACACCATGATTAGGTCTGTCAGTCATGCTGCATCTGTTTCCACACTTTTGTCAGACTCTGTCATTCCGTATATGGTCAACGTGCTTCACACTACATACTTTTGTTATCAGGCATTTCATTTCTAACATGTTTACCCACTTATGTGTTCATGGCCCAAGACAATCCTGTACAACATTGTCAGGACTACTATTCCTCTAAACATGACCAATCATTGCCCCTAGACTGACATTGATTTTGCCTTCCACATACTCCTCATTGCACCCATGACTCCAGTCCCCCCATCCATTCTTTGACTTGCTTCTGTCCTTTTGAAGATAATATGTTATCCATAACATCATTTTCATTAGCTCAAAAAAGTTCCAGAGCAAAATGTTTGTTAATTTGTGTTCTGTTGATGTAATATTTTTTTCCCCTTGCAAATGTAAATATTAGACCATGAAAACTTTGTGTATCATATTATTTAAATGATAAATAATTTTGTGATGTCTGCTTTTTATAAAAAATCTTGTTACATTGTTTGTTCATAAAGTTTAAAATGCAGACAGAGCATACTTAATGTTTTCTGGTCTGTCAACTTTTCAATTATTTATACATGCAGAATAACATATCATAAAATGTTTAGTATCATTATTTTCCTTTGCAAGTTATCACTGAATGTGAGACACTGTATTGTAAAATATTTGAGATTACTTTGGATACAAGGTCATATTAAAGAGGTTTGTTGTGGAGGCAATCTTCCACATGAGTGTTTGAGAAAGAGTAGTAAGTAGTGGGATGAGGAAGTTAAGATGAAAGAGGAGTGTATGCAGGAAAGAAATGCAAGTTACTAGATGTATAAGAGAAGCAGCAGAAAGTCAAGAGGAAAGTGCAGGGACTGAAAAAGAGAACATGTGAAAGCTGGGGAGAGAGAGTCTCATTGCACTTAAGGGAGAAGTAAAAAAATGTTTAGAGATGAATATATGAGGAGAACAAGAGAAAATGAGAGCATCAGTGAAGGGAGCAGTCTTACCAGTCTGTGCTTGCCTTTGGTTACACTGTAAGTGAAAAGTCACCCTCGGTGAAGCTGTATCATCATCTGTTGACAAAAGGAGTACAATCTTATTGAAGAACTTCATCCTCCTAAAGAATCCATCATTACCCTGCTACTGGAAGTAGTGCAACCGTGGAGCTCAAAGGAAAGGGGTCCTGAAGTAACACTAGGACTTTCAAGAAAGGTATCCTGAGGTAGTCATAGATAAACAACTAAAGTGAATATAGTAGATGGGGGAGTAGTGAAAGGTAAAAGAGGAGATTAAGTACGTGTTTTGAAGGAATGTTGGATGATGGGGTAGCAGAGTATGTTATTTTGGATGTGTTGGTATGCAAAGCAAGAGTCATGGCAAGTGGTTTGCATAAAACTAAGTATTGGCTGAAGTAGATGGCAAATGAATTTCCTGTAAAAGGGGTGGCAGTGTCGTTGATTGATTAGTTAGGATTTTCATTGCATGTGCAGCTTAAGGTGAGGTGCCTGAGGATTGGCAAAAGCCCTGTATGGTGCCATTATAAAAAAGCAAGGATGCAAAAGTGAATGTTCAAATTACAGAGCCATATGTTTGTTGACTGTGCCTGATAAGTTGTATGGGAGTGATAATTGAGAGGGTGGTGGCATGCACAGAGCATTAGATTGGAGAGGAATAACATGGCTCCAGAATTGGTAATAGTGTATTTGCTCAGAGGAATTTGTTTCAGAGTACTTAAAGTTTGAAAGGAAAGAAACTGTAGGAAATGGAGTGTTTCAGATACCTTGGAGTGGATGCAATAGCAGAAGGAAACTTGAAAGCTAAAACAAACATATGGTGGATAAGGGTGCCAAGAATATGGGTGCCAACAGGCATATGTAGAACGAGAGGTCAGTGTCTGTGATGGCAAAGATGGTTATGTTTGTTGGTATAGTAGTCCCATTGGTTGTGTATGGATGTAAAGCATGGGTCCAAGATAAAAAAGAATGGAGGAGATTGGTTGCATGAGTACCAAAATGTTTGAGGACAACATTTCATGTAAGGAAGGTTGATGGAGTCAGAAATGAGTAAGAAATAGGTGTCATTATGAGAAAGTTGTGCTGAAATGGTTTGGACACAAGTTGATGATGGTAAACATGAAATTTTCTGTGTTTAAAAATACGTTAGTTTGTTTCATCAAATAGAACTCTTGATTATTCTCATCAGCTGTTTTATATATTTTTTTCATACATATTCCCCATTTCCCAGAGCAAGGTAGCATCAAGAACAGACAACTTAGCCTCAGATAGGAAAAACGTTCACTTGGCCTGCTTCTCTGTTACCTCGTTTGGAAAAGTAAAACAGGAGGGTTGGATTTCCAGCCAGCCAGGCCCCCTATTACCTTCTACGACACAGGGAATACATGGGAAATATTCTTTATCCCCTCTCCCCAAGGGATATTTAATAAACAATGTACAACAGCTGTATCTAATGTTATGAGAAGTTAACCAATATTAGTGACTTAATTGTCATTGAAAATAACTTGGTAAGAGGTTGAATTCTTGTAAAGACAGTGATGCTTAATTGACCAAAAGCTACAGTATTTGGAAACTCCAAAATATTTTGTTTCTGAAGAAAATGTGTATATACTCATAACTTTTGAGCTTTTAATCATAATCTTGGAGAGTTCATAATTTGGCCCTCACTTTATCAAATTTGTGTACGTAGGGTATGTCAAGCTGTGTACATAGCTTTCCAGTTCACTTATTGTCAGCTTGTCTTCCAAAGAAAGGAAAAAGGTGGAGGGGGAAGAAGCATTAACTCTGTTAACTACAGCACTGTCCTATAACTCAATACTTCAGCCCCCTTTACACCCCATTGTATCTCCAGTGCTCCCATTTCCTCTTCAGTACTCCCACTAACTGTAGTTGCACTGAAGTCACTGAAAGGTTAAATTTTAATTCTTTCCACACATTAACATTTCAAGCAAGTAATATGCTTTGCACAAACTTCCAGGAATGTAATGAAATAGAAATGCTCAAGAATCACAATAAAGTATATTTGACACAATTCTTGAACAAATTTAGATAACACCAAATTTGAATGAGTCCTTGGACTATCAATTACTGTCTCCACTGTCATCTTCACCTTCATCACTATCCTCTTGCTCCAGCCACTCTAGGAACCTTGTTATCTGCAAATATGAAGGGAGACACTGATGAGAAAACAAAGCTACATTTGAGACATAAAGCCAAAAGTATGACTAACATTCAAATTTAACAATTTCCCCTATGATTTCACATATCCCATGATTACAGTACCCAACAGGGTTTTACTTATCCCTGCTACTGCTCATTACTACAAACTTGTGTTTTCACTACTTTTCATGCATATAGTAATATATATCATTTACGACACTGATCAGTACCACTGTAAAGGATATCAGGTCACACTATTTTCTGATTTTAGTTTTCTAAAAATATTTAGGAATTACTTTTTAACCCTTCAATTACTATATGCCTCTATGAGTCCCATTTGGCTTCATATGAGAACAGATGGTTCCCAAACTCATTTGAATTTTTAGTTGAAGCAAGATTACATTAATTACCGACAGATTTACAAGCAACCTAACAACATACCTAAAAAAAAAAAAAAAATGCATGTCAGTCATCAAAGAGAGAGTAACGGCATCATCAGGATGGGAAGATTTATACTGCCACTACAGTAGTTAATTTTATAGGAAAAGAAGCCATTTCTCTTGTATTATTGTTAATATTTTTAATGAAAGTATGGTACAGTTATTTTTTCATTTGTGTAATTAATGTTGAGAGTGTGAATGAGTAAATACATAGGTAATGCATATAATATACAGAAATATTTATATGTAAATGATTAGTATGGATGTGTAATATATGAAAAAACTACTTAAAGTTTATGTAAAACAAAATTATGTAAATGATATGTATAGATGTGTTAAGTCACAAATGAAAAAGCAAAGTGTGTATTGTGTTTGGGTGCAAGTAGAACAAAATCTTAAAAGAAAAATTCCATAATCATCATATACTTACTTTAACAAGGTGTTACCAGACTACACCTACTGAGGTCATAAGGTGAATGAAGAGTCAGCTTTAACAAGGCTGTATCATGAGGAATGCAGTTTTGTCAAAAAAAAACTTCTCACTCCATAGCAGTCCATCATTTCCCAGCTACTTAAAGTAGCACAGCCTTGGAACTGCAGGAGCATCAGGAAAAGTATCCATTCAAGCAAACTTCAGCATCTCTAAACACTCAATTATACTTACAGCTTTTTTAAGAGCAGGAAAACATGGGGTGGCAGCTCCTCCTCTCTTAAACCAATGTATCACAACATCATCATCCAGAATCTCATGTGTTTGGTTGAGTTCAAAAAGTATCTTCTGAGCCAATGGCAAATATTCCATTGACTCATTCAGCAGCATCTGTAAAAAAATAAATGACAATGCTGTGGGTGAAAATAAAAGTGGATAATGAGAGAGGGGTGAGTGTTAGTGTTTTATAGAGAGGCAAGTGTTCTGGAAGGAGCTGAGTGAGTGCCAGAGCAAATTTGATGTGAAGGGTCGATCATTAGTGTTGGGTGATTTGAACGCAAGAGTGAATGATAATGGCAGTTAAGGGGAAAACTGAGGTGTTTGGAGTATCCAATGTTGAGAATTAAAATGGTGAATAGAAGTTATATGCTCAAACAGAACCGATGATTGAGAATACCTAGTTTAAAAAGAGGGAAACAGAATGGAAGAGTACTGGATGGAGAGAAATATGGGAAGAACGCATGGAATGGTGTATGTAAGGGAGGCATATATAGACTGGTATGTGTTAGATGATGCACAATGTTTGAGTCATGGTAGTATGTGAAGCAAGATTTATAACAAGTGATTTAGTAAAAAGAGAAGAGACTGATCTGCATAAGATGAAGTAGTAAGGCAGCTGGAGTGGATTGGATTACATTTCAATTTCTCAAGTAAAATTTCATAACAGACTCACTCACCTCTATGGCATTAAGAACAAGGATCTGATCTCTATCCTTCCGAACATAATTTCTAAGGACATCTGTGAAGGTGGTAATGGAGAGCTTAACACCATGCCATAAATTCTCTATGCTTTGGTCTTTTGAAGTTTTATCTTCACCTGCACGGACAATACCCTGAAAATATTGTTTATTAAAATTCAAAAGCTGAACAACAGATAAATCTGGGGTATTTTCTAACATATTTACTCTAAAGGATTTATAATTCTTCATACAGGTTTCTTGTATTGTCTATATATGATCCTCTTCCCATACTACAAAGCCAAAAACTCCTCTCCCTTACATAACTTTACTTTTCATCTTTTCTAGCATCACCTGGCCTGACCATCAATCTCATTCTTAAACTACATAATAATTTCTATTTCTTAACAGGCTGAACCAGGGCAGGGCATACGAAGTAAAGATAAATGATGGAAATTGCTGTGGGTGGTGGGCTTTGGTTTTGGTGCATTATAGGTGATGGCAAGATGGTGATAGAAGCAGCTGTTTGTTGCTTCCTGATGCAACCTCATCCTGGCACAAAATGGTTACACGCTTGAAAAAAAAAAAAACAGGACTATGACCTAGTGTAACAGTGAATACTTAATTCTCAAATACCATGTGCTGACCCTACAAAGGCACACTCAACGACAATGTTTTATGCCTGTGTTACCATGCAGTGGATGTGGCTGGCTTCCTAAATGCAAGAGCCCCACAGAAGGGACACCTGGGTCTTGAAGTTATATATAATATCCCTGGAGAAAGATGGAATACCAACCATGTATCTCCAGTGTGTCATAGAATAGATAGAAATCTTCCCTACCATATTATCCCTTTCTAAAAGTAGGAAACAAAAAAGAAGCACAGCAAGAATTTTTCCTCAAAGGCTAAGTTCCTGATGCTACCATACTAAAGCAAGAAAAACAAGACTGTACTAAATTAAAACTGGTTCAGTTCCACAAAACTAGCACTCTATACTCATCAATAGGCAATAGTATCCAACACAAGGGAAAAGAAATAAAAACAAATGCCTGAAGAAGCAATGTTGCCTATACCATACACACTGCAAGCATAGAAGAGAAACAAAAGCAGGAGTAAATATGCAGTACAACAGAGCAGCAACACCATGAACTTTGGGAGATTTGTTCAATTTCATAGAAAAACTATTATATTTTGAAATGTGACTTAGGAGAGTTATACTATATAAGCTAATAATTCTCACTTGTGTTACTGTGATAAGAACATCTTCCATGCTCATGTTGTAGGCATGACGAGAGGCATTGATTTCTAAAACCACATTCTCTGCTGCTGATGATTCTCGCAAAGCATTTGTCAAGCTTTCTGTTAACTCACGCCTAAACTCTGAAAATTCAACAATAATTAACTCCTATAACATTAACTAGCTTAAAGTAAAATAATCATTACTTTCACAATAATTTAAATACCACACAATCAACTGGTAACCCATGTACTGAAAAAAGAAAAAAATTCCCATTTACATAAGTGGATTAGATGCATTCAGCCTCTTATTTCACACACACGAACACATATCCTCAACTTATTCCAATGTGCCAAGAAAATATAAACCACAACATAAATAGGAGCTTATAAATTTTTCACTTTTCACTCTATGTTGATCTGTTAACTGATGGAAACATTTACACTTCCACCTGCACACAAAAACCGTCAACCACACTGGAAAAAATCACACCTCTCTCCTGGACGAACACTCCATAAATACTTCAAGAACGTAATGCAGTACACCACAGTTATCTCCTCAGAAGTCATAGTTTAAATCAGATTTTTGTTTTTGTTTTGGGTTGCCGGTTAAAAGCATAAGAATTAATTATTTCCCCTTGTGTCAGTAAGTGAATGCAGAAGTAAAAATTCAGCTCTGAACTGAGTATCTTGTGTATTAGCAAAGCCACTTTTTATACTGTCAATAGCTTGTGACACAGAATTTACTGTGTAGATTAATAAAAGCTTTGGGTTCCCATACATGGACAGAGATAGGTTCTTCTGTGGATTATGCTCACTGCTACTGAACAGTTAAATAACATCAGAATTATTCCTTGTTTGCTCTCTTAATTCTCTTTTAAGAGTCACTGAATGGGGATATCTTGTCACTTAAATTCAGTGGTTCAGCTCTCGTGACTGCTGAAACATGTACACAGTGTCAAGATTCTTTGTAGATAAGTTTGCCCCCAACTTGTCCACAGCATCTTATTTACTTGCTAACTCACCTTAATTATTGTACTTTTAGTTCGGTGGCACTGTGTGTCTTGGCCTACTGGCATTCATAGTTAGACAAACATCCGGATGTTCTATTGGAATGATAAAAAACGATGCAATCCTTTAATGAGCTTTTTCCTTGTAAAACAGCTTTGATACCTTTGGGTACAAGTACAAAATTTCCTGAAGTTTAGTTTTAAGGCTGCTACTTCAAACCAGTAATATTTATTATGTTTCTGAAAAACTTATTCTAGTCTAAGATATTTCAATTTTTGTACAATTTATTATGCCAATAGTTTGGTGTACCAATCTCAACTAAAATATCAAGGATGTGATATTTTTCTAAGGAAAAAACAAGATATCCATGTTAGATACTTAAAGGGTATGCTCAGCTGAGAAAAATGAGGTTTATTTTTTCAATTTCAATAAAATATAAATCCTATCATAGTACTATTCTCCTTCACTTTGAGTTGACTTCTCAGCATAAATGAAAGATTAATTAATTACAGCTGGTAAGTATTAGGTACTGATGATATAAATTGGTAATGATACTCTTCAAAATACTAGTACTCCCTGTAAATATTACCAATGCACCCTCCTTTTCTCCTTCATTGGTAATTCAACTTTGTCATTCAACCTCTCGCTAAGCTTTCTTATGTGTCCATAACTCACATTAAGCATACCACATATTTCACTTGCACATTTAGGAAATGTTTCACTCCATAGTCTCATTTACTTTCACACAACACTTTTCTTCATTCAACTCCACTCAGTAACAGTGCTCACAGGCAACTTTTTCAATATGACCAACTTATTCATGCCTTTATAATTTACTGATGTCTACTAAAAATATATAAGACATTCCAGCTGCCACCTATATCAGCATGCCACTCAACTAGCGCAGAATCCAATGATGCCTGCTGACCCCTAACTCCACTCATCCACTTATAATTGAGTATGCACCTTTTTTTAGACCAAGTATTCTTAATCACTATTCCTCTTTCAGCAGATAACTTCTTGAGCTTTTTCTTATTTTCCTGTACATCAAGGACCTTATGCCCCCGGATCATACTTTTAAACTGCCACGGAACCCACCCAAACATGTAGAGACTCTTACCTTCAACTCAACCTGCCACTCTATACTTAACACACTGTGCAAGTTAGTGTCCACAGTAATTATTTTATCAATGATTTACTGTCCTATTCATTTTCCTTAGCATATAATGCTCACCATTCTCACGATGTTCATCCTCATCACTCATGTGTGCAGAATCAAGCATCTCATCTTCACTATCTTCTTCCTCTTCTTCCTCCTCCACAAGGTCAATATCTGATCCCTGTTCCATGAAATCCAATTCATCCTCTTCTTGTACTACAATATAGGCATTTCCTTTGGTTCCACACACCAATGGGTCAGGTCCTGGAGAAAGGTAAATTAATTAACATCAATTAAGGGGAAAAAGCAACATCATTGCAGCCATAAGATGTAAAGAGGCACTTGATTCCTGTCTCAACTCAACTGCTGTAGAGATGTGGTGGAAAAAGTATACAATAGTTTAAAGGAGCCATGATTTTCCATATTACTTCAACTGCTCAACTTAAGATGAGGAATCTCTCTCTACTGCTCCTTCCCAAACTGTCAGTAAAACTAAAACATATAAAGAATATCATATTGTAAGTATTTATTTTATTATTTTATACTTTGTCGCTGTCTCCTGCGTTAGCAAGGTAGTGCAAGGAAACAGACGAAAGAATGGCCCAACCCATCCACATGCAAATGTATATACATACACTTCCACACATGCACATATACATACCTATACATTTCAATGTATACATATATATACATACACACACATACATACATACACATGTACATAATTCATACTTGCTGCCTATATTCATTCCCGTAAGTAGAGACATATATACATAAAAGCTGAATCACTAAAATATCAGAAAACGCTGTACATGATCCTCCACTTAGAATATGAAATAACTGCTATGAAAACGAATAACTTACCAATACATATAGTTGGTAACCTAGAGAAATGTATAACGATGATAAATCCTGAATGATAGTTTGCGATGGCCTCCCAGAATAATGAATGAGTGATGACTTGTGATGGTACTCACATGTTCTGAGTTGCAATGGTATTCATAAGTGATGATTAATGACATTATTCACTAGTGGTGTGTGGCAGTGGTATCCCCAAATGATGACTCGTGTGGTATTCATAATTGGTGACTGGCAATGATATCCCTAAATAATGACAGTATTCAGAAGCGGTGATTGGCAGTGGTATCCCTAAATGATCAATACTGATGGTATTCACAAGTGGTGAGTGGCAATGGTAATGCTAAATGATGACTGGTGACGGCACTGGCAATGGTATCCTTAAGTGCTGAGAGGTGTAAGTATCACAGAGGGCTGACTGATGAAAATATGACTGAGTACTTAATGAAGATGATCTCCCACAGTGGTGACTAGTGCTAACGTCCCCTGAATGGAAATGAATGATGGTATACCTGTGTTAACGTGCTGGTATCTCTGAGAGGTAACTTGTGAAGACATACTTGAGTGCTGACTGGTGCTAGTATCCCTGAGTGGTAAATGGTGATAATATACTTGAATGTTAACTCATAATGTTAAGCATCCCAGCATGAAGAATTGGAAAGTGTTGGGAACTTGAGTACTAAAATAACTAAAAGAGTGCTGATTCATTATAGTAAACATAAGCATTAACTGATTATAATATACTGGAAGGATGACTCTTGATGGTATTCTAAAATGGTGACTAGTGACAAGGAACTTAACTATTGTATCATGATAGTATCCATGATAACTGAATGATGATGGTAAACTTGAGTGGTGACTGATGAAAGACATGATTGCTAATCCATGATGTTGTCTCTGAGCAGTGGTAAGAGACAATATATATGAGTAAAGA
>JAUTXX010038895.1:0-18151 GCA_032273605.1 Panulirus laevicauda
CTTTCCATGGTTTCCCCTGACCATTTCATATGCCCTAGTCCAACCTACTGACAGCACGTTGCCCCAAGTATAATACAATGCTCCATTTTGCTCATGCATGCTTCACACCCACCTGTATGTTCCATTCCCAAACACACAAATCTTCTTTCACTCCATCTTCCTACCTCATTAGTTTCCTCTTTTCCTTGGTTCTACTACTTCCAACATGTATGCCCTCCGAGTCAACCTCTCCATACGTCTGAACCACTACAGAATACCCTCTTAATCTCATACATATCCCTCTTACTACCACACCTCTCTTTTACCCTATTATTTGTTATTCAATCAATCCTCCTTACACCAGAAATTGTTCTAAAACATTTTAGTTTCAACACATTCACCCACTTTTGTACTTTGTCACTGAGAGCTAATACCTTGCATCCATACAACATCAACATGACCACTTTACTGTCAAACATACCCACCTTTACCCTGACAGGCAGTAATCTCTCTATCTAAATATTCCATGTTGTGCCCTGCACCTTAGTCCCTTCATCCATCCTATATAGCAAAAAAATGAAAAGTCAAGAATAGTTACTTCTAAGCTACATATCTGGTTAAAGTTTTACACAGCCCATTGAGATAAAAATTTTTTTTATTAACAACAAAGATGTAAACACCTCACTCTAAAATAATAACTGAAAAGGAAACTTATCAGAAATAACCATGATTGTGTATTATCTACTGTAGAATCTCACTGTAGCACCCACTGAAAAAAAAAAAAATTCCTGCAAAATTCTGCAGTTGTCAAATCCCTCAATATATACCAAAGAAACAAACTAATGTCGTGCAAAGAGTCATCAAACATTTACCGATAACAACTTGAACACATTTTCTGAACAACAATAATGAATAACCAAGAGATGGAATTCAACTTATAAGTGTCTGCTGTAGTGAACAGTATTGAACCAACACTAAAAAACACAAACTTTCATCAAATCAGACAATGAAGAATGGTTACAGTTACTCCAATTATTGAGAGACATATACATCAAAACTGAATAATCATTACATCTTTGATTCATCAATGAAAAAAGTAAATGTACCCTGAGAGAGAAAATGTAAAAATGAATCTTTACCAGCTATGAACTGACATAAAATAAAAACAACCATATTACTGCTTGACCTCGTGTGTTATATTTACATATCAAAATCATTTTACCCAAGATAAAGAATGAAAATTACCCTCCTTTACATTAAAAAGAGTGTGACATGTAGAATCTTCTCCAACACTTCTTTGCCACTTATTTTCAAAATAATGGTGTTTTGAAGATCCAACAGCTACATACGAAATATATGTCAAAGAACACTACATGTTTATTTGGTAAAGCAGGCATCTTTTGTAGTAAAATACAGCTTATATATGTAGATATTGATGATCTGTTCTGATCAACTTAAATCAAGTGAAGTAAAAAAGCAGATCCAAACTATCTCATACAATAATACATTATGGAAATGGCAACTAATTACCGAGGTTACTTTTTGTATCTCCTATTTACTGTCAACAAATTTATCATGATGCAAGAAGTTAAGAAATAACTGCAGACCAGAATAAGGAGACAAGAAAACACTTAATAACCCCATAATACTTTAGAGAATCATGAAATAAAAATACTACTTGAAAGGATATGCTTTGTAATCAACAAAAAACAAGGATATATTTCTCCTCCGTTCAGGCCCAAGATAAGGGCAATTTCTGATAACTACACATAAAAAATAAAAATCAGTATCATTTGAAATATGGCTGCTCCAACACTAGAATATAATGATCAAAGACTGCCCATAATTAACTGGGACAGTATAAAAGAATGCTGCCTATCCTTTGTAAAATACACGCAAAACAATCCCAAAAGAACACCCCAATGACATTGACTGATAGGCAAAGTACAGAAAATAATATGAATATCAATTGTAGCCCTATTTCTTAAATATTCACATTCCAGAAACTGCTTATCCAAAGTACTTAAAGGATTTCAATACTTTTCATGTCACACATAATGTTTAAATATAAAAAACTATCAAAACATAATAATACTTCAAGACATACTGTCAGGTCACTGGAAAAAAAAAAATGAATGTTGTATGGAATGTAAACAAAGTGTGAAGTTGTTCCATTAAAACATACAAAGTGACAAACCTGTCTAGATTATTAGAAAAAAAATGATAATGCAATGGTCACACTTTCAAAATAATTCATGCCTTTTTAACCCTTAAATGCCAGGACTCATCCTATGATAATTTACATAGTAGGTACTGGAAGTCATTACATGAACGCTTATGTTCGTGGACTAATTTTGAGCACCCCACCAATATTTTGACACTTGTATGGCTGCCAAGAATTGCCTTAGTCGCTATTGGTTCTTATTTCAGAGACCTCCACTCTCTCAAAGCAATTCTAAAGCATAAATATATAAAGCAAACCCCCATTCTAATGGACTAATTGGGGGGAAGGTGGACTATTAGAAGCTAACATTCCAAATTTCTCCATAGATCATTAATAAATATACACAACTGAAATAGAAATGTACCATATTCCTTGAAGGCTGGAGGCATTCAGGGAGTAGCAATGACTGTGAATCAGAGGGAAATAGCTTCAGGATCACCTGAGTCACCTACTGTTAAGAAATGGGGGCTTGCATGAGGTGCAAGCTATTCTCCCCATGCTCAATAATCTTCAACTTTGCAGCGATGATACATATAAAGCAGGTCTTTGTGCCATAAAGAACACTTCACGAGCATGAAAACATGGGTATGGAGTTTGTTTGTGTGTTGACCAAACAAGAGCTTATTGCAGACGAACAGGCATTGACCATGTCTTTATTCATCTGGAAACTTCTACTTAAATCATCTTTGCAGATGTAAATGCACTAAAGATACTAATGCACCATTAAATTATAATATATCCATGTAGAATTATGTGCATGTGTGAAAAGAGAACATTGTATGGTAATAAATATGCATTGAGGTGATGTGCAACAGGCTGTCACATGTTTTCCTGACTTAAAGCAGTGCAGACTGTTCAGTGACTAACAGACTATTCTGTTACATCCCAACCTTAGTCTGAGGGGTTCTTAACTCTCCAGACTTTTATGGAAATGGCCATTAGGTACTAAATTTAATCCAGTTGGGTCTAAAAGGTCTCCTAGAAGCTGAATTCTGATACAATGAAGTCTGGAGTAAAGGGGGTTTACTGCATGCACACAAATGTAGGTATGTGTAAATGTAGTTAAATAGTAACTACAAATTGTGATTAAATTCATTTAAAGACTCCAACTTAAGGCTTAACCCCCCTGCTGTACCTCCATTCTTTCACCCTACCTCCATCACCTCTGCTGGGATATTCACACCATAACTTTAGAGCCATAGCACATATACAAGTTATTTTAGCTGACTTGCTTGTAAAATTTCTTTAATTCTTCATGTATTTTCTTCATAATCTGTGATAAAAGTCATTACTGAAAGTGCATTATAAGGCTCCCCCCAACACACACTCACTCAACCTTCATCATTTGTGCAATGCATCCACCAGATCTTTACATCAAGTTTAGGGTTATTTCATGGCCATAAAATGTGTTAGCTCACTTATTTGAATACTGGGAAAAATTTTGAAGACCTACTTTTTTTGTCATTATAGTGAACTGCAATACTGAATTCACCTGGCATTTAGGGAGTTAAAATTCTTGATATGTTGGGCAATATGATTACATCAAACTCATAATAATCACCTGATGGCACAGTCATTTAGCATCAAACACTATGAACAAAAGCTGGAAGAAAAACTAATGCTCCAAAAGAGATCAGAGTTGAAGACTAGTAATATAACATGGTGATGAGTGACATATTTACTAAAACATGTATACAAGAGAATATAAAATCTAGCTTCATATAAGCTATTAACCAAGAATGCTTATAAACTAGAGTAATGCCTTGAAGTGCCATAGTAGTAAATAGAGTGGCATTTGGCACTCACATGCGGAGTGCACTGGGTTTAGCTTGCATAACTGCCTGACAAGACAATACTCAGTGCTGTTAGGCACAAGTGCTGAGTGAGTCCTTCCATCACAGAACCTATACTAATAATCTTCATCTATATTATACCACTAATTCAGCATAAAAAAGTGAATACAGTATTATACTTATTGTCCTCCACTGTACACAGTTATGTCACCAACAAAATCAATGAAACAAAAAGCTTTCTCAATTTTTATACCAGCTAAATGCAATATGAGTATCTAACAAAGTTATAAAATATTGCAGTCTATTACATTACTTTGTAATCCACAGCACAACAAGCAGCACTAGAAAGAAGTGAATGTGGGACAAATAAGTTTTGTATAAAATATACACAAGTAATACTCTGCATTACGTACAATAATACTTAGCTGTTTTAAAAAGGCAACCAATTGCAGAATATCGGACAAACTCTTCTTATTCACAGTAAATATGTATTTACTACTTCCTTTTCCTTACTGATTCCCTGTAATTAAAAGGGGAGATGTTCAAAATTTCAGTTATGTACTTCATTTTATTATAAGTGAATGGCTGACAAGTTCACACCCTTTTCAACATGAGATTGCAAAATTCTGAAAGCTTTGAAGTATGAAAAAATATCTTTAGTGGAGGCATAGCTTCATGGCCATGAGATGGTGCAACTACTCACAGGCAAGTCATAGCCGCTAAAAGAATACTTCTACTTAAACTTCACCTGCTCTGACCATCACAGTACTTGTGAGGCTGGCTAATGCTAACTCATAGACAGCCAACAACAACATAGTAACAAGTCCTGTCCCACAACATCAATGGTGCTGACTGCACATGGTGCAACAGACTGTCATCACTCAAAACTCATTGGAATCTGTTTCTCAGGTCTCTTGCTATAGGGGCTCACTAAAAGGCTTTATAAAAAGGGTAGAAGGGATGGCAAAAGCCCCTAAATGGCTTTATAAAAAGGGTAGAAGGGATGGAAAGAGCCCCTAAATGGCTTCATAAAAAGGGTAGAAGGGATGGAAAGAGCCCCTAAATGGCTTTATAAAAAGGGTAGAAGGGATGGAAAGGACTGGAAAATAAATGAACGTTCATAAGGTTCTGCCTCCACTAGAAATATGGATATTCACATCTCAAGATCTTTTTCTCATCAACAAATTGGGTCCTAAACTCATGACTGACAATACCCACATAAGAGGGGTGTGCCTTTACAAAATCTTGGCAGATATTCACAAACAACCAAACTCTTATCAACAGCTTGGCTTTTGATTTGGATTGCCCTTTTCTTAAGGTGTCATACAAGGAGCCGTATAAAAGAGGGTGACCTATTATAAAACATATTTTTGATAGACATTTGTCTAACACCATGAATCTATTTCACTAATTTCAACCAATGGGAAAGAGGATAAGGGGAAATCAATTTGGAGATGGAAAGATGGAGTAAAAAATATTTTGAGTGACTTGGGCCTTAACATGCACGAGGGCGAAAGGTGTGAACGGTATAGAGTGAACTGGAACGATGAGCTGTCTTTGGACTGAACCAGGGCATGTGAAATGCCCAGGGTAAACCATGGAAAAGTCTGTGGGGCCTGGATGTGGAGAGAGAGCTCTGGTTTTAATGCAGTACACATGAAAGCTAGAGAATGAGTGTGAGCGGATGTTGATATGTATTGCATGTGTATGTATCTATGTGTATATGAGTGGTTGGGTCTTTCTTCGTCTGTTTCCTGGTGCTACCTCACTAACACGGGATATTAGAGATATCTACACTTAATAAGACGGTGAAGAAAGTAACAAGAAAACAGGTACTGTATTCACATATATGGCATGGAAGAGAGGGGTATAATTTGCAAATTCACTAACTTTAGCCAGAACTGAGGTTGGACTTTCCTATTATGATTTCTGTGCTATTTCTCTTTGTAATGGGGGTAAAACTTGTGAACCTTCACTTTTCTTGAAGAAACACATGGATCTTACTCCAAAGGAATTCTTAATTACCCTCCTTCTGAGTGTAATATACCCTTGAAGGTGGAGAAGCCCTATAAAAGTTACATAATAATAATGATAATAATACAAATCTGCTGCATAAGCCTGATGTGGGGTAACGAAAACAGCACTTGAAATACAGGAGATGAATTACAGGTAAAGAAAAACTGTCACTGAACTGCCTATTCTGAAAGACAGAAAAGAGGGAGTAAAGACAACCACAAGAACACAAACACCAAATATGCAAATATGAGAAATTTTCTATTATTAATTAATGAAACAAGTTAAATCATGAAATAGCTATAAGCAAAAAGCATTAAATGTTTACAAAGCTAAATGATAGTAAAAATTAAGGTGGAACTCCATAGTTATGAAAATCAGTACCCATATCGTATATATAAGTAATAAGAAGTGAAGAGTATTCAGTTAGAGATTAGGCATATCCTTCATTTGCCAGTTCTAAACCAACTCTTTAACTCTGATGCTGCTCACTTATTGGTATGTCTCCTTTCTTTACAACCCACCTAGTAACAAATACATATTATCAAGGTAGAATATTCTTGTTTTTGCCCCTCTTGTAATCTCATCTTCAACAGAATGGCTAATGAAGAAATTTCAAAAAAAAAAAATCTTGGCAGTTTTGGAAGTTTCTGCAATTTAGTTCTACTCCCGAGTTCTTTGCCCTATCCTTCCACCTTCCCTATGCTTTTCCTCTATACCTATTCCCAAAAACTTCTCTGATGTTTTTTTCAGTTAACCATCTTACACGGTTTCAATCATTCCCTTCATATTCTCAGATCCAATTTCTCCACTGTTCAGTATATCTAATCTAGCTCTAAACAAAATTCTTGGGGAAATTTATCTCAACTGCTTGCACTACATCTGCAATCTGTTTACTTGTATACAATTCTTCTTACAGGATACATTAACCTATTCAATCATATCAATGTATCACTCATAATTTACTCACTCTAGAAAGACAAATGTAATATTTTCTCCAAGCTGAAAGATCTCAAAATCAATTCATTCATATATCTTGCACAAACTGTTAGTTCTCCATCTTTAGTATTCTTTAACAGCACAAACAAAGTTGTGGTAAATGGTAAAAATGCACTTTAACATTAATTTTGTCCTTGTCCTGAGTATTCATGAGTATAAAAAAGGCAGCTGAATTAGCAAATCTTGCTTGCAAGCTGCGTTCTTATCATACATATTCGGTCTTCTTTCTTCATCTTGCCAGGTTATATTTCTTCCATATTCAACAGAAATTTTGTTTGATAAATGTGTATAGAGATGGTTCACACAAACAATCAAAGAGGAACAAAAATTATCAGTTTGTCTGTAACAGACAGGTAAACTCTACAATAAATAATGAACAATAATCAACATATCTTTTTACCCCCTACTATCAGCATTGTCCATTTCACATTCCACATTCATAACAGCAAAGATGTTTGCATGTACAAAATAACCAATCTCCTATACACCTTGGAGGTATGCAGACAGCTCATCAAACATATTCATAACATTAATAGTTTACACAACAAAATATAATTTGCAAACGGCTGGACAAAATACCTGCATGAGGCAAATTTCAAAGATTTTTCCAGACAAGTGCACAACACAAAGTTGTTAACTGGTTCTTACAGTCCTTGTGGATGAGGCCCTAAAACTAGTGCTACTAGGTGATGGCCTTCCATTATGTGGTTCAGTGATTTACCTGAAAGAAAGGTTCAAGAACATGGTAATAAAAGAAAATATGATAAAAGAGATATCAATCAGCCCTCAGACCCTTTATAAACCTATGTTTGAGCTATGTAGCCTCTATACCATCTGGTGAGTAAATCAAGTATTTTCTAGCTTGGAGAGTTAAATATCTGTATGTCGTTTTTCCAAAGAGAGAAGTGAATCTAGATTGAATTTTTACTTAGTTTCATCCAGTCTAGGGAACTGGAAACTGAAATGGGAAACTAAGCTTTATAAGCAAAGGAACCATTTCCCTGCACTGTGGTTCACTGTGAACCATACAATTCTACACCCTAAGAGTTAAATTTCCTAGCTACCATCTGATATCATAATTTTGCAATACTACAATTAATCATTGATGTATAAAGGATTACACTCCATGGTAACCATTATCATCCCTATAATCCCACTGAATAATTAATGATGCAGTAAATTACAAAGGAACACCATTTTTCCTTTTGAACAGGCTATTTTCAAAGATACTTGAAAGCAAACATACAAGTTGAGCAGGGTGAGCTTTTATAATGGATGCAAAAGAAAATATTTTTAACATCAAAGTAATATTGATTATCAGATGATAAGGTGATGGGGTGGTACCACCTTAAGACATGTAGAGTTCAGTCAAAAGGCAGGGCTTGCACATGGTGCTCACAGCAGAAAATCTAGTCATAAAGAATGAGCTGCATGAGTAAAGTGTTACATATGAAAAGCATGTTTGTTGATGGAAACAGGAGGTAGGAACATTCAGGCAGGAGCATTAGGTAGAAATAAGAGGTAGGAGCATTAGATAGTAGTACAAGAGTCCTTAGAAACATTAGGGAGGAGCCTCTGCAAATACAGCACTAGCCTTGCCCTCTGCTAGTGGCCTGTTAAGGGTAAGGCACTATAGGATAAGAAACAGCACTGGAGTTCTTTAGTTATGGAGACTGTGTTGTCATGGCCAGCCCTGTGAGGGAGTTCTAAATGGAACAGGAATCAGAGATACAGATAGTATAGTTCGGTACTTTGCGAAAAATAATAATTATATATTACTTTACATTCCACTGAAACTTATATTTTACCCTTCATCTTCCATTTTTGCCTTCATATTTCCCCTAGTACAGGGTTGCAAAAATGATGGTAAATTAAAATTGATAGAACTAAAGCAGATAAATGTATGACAAGAAGATCGACTCAGAGAAAATGTATAAGGAATGAATGTAGAAATATCATCACAAAAGGTAAGATTTAGCACACAACCTTGACAGGCGATGCTAATGAACAATGGGGAAATGGTGTATACATACACAGACACTTACCTTTAAGAAAAGGTTCATTTGTCATGACTTTAACACTTGAATAGTAATCCGTCGGGCAGGCCCATTGGGCACGTAACTGTCTGGCTGTTTGGCGGGCATTAAGCCACCATCGTTCATCACCTACATCACCTTCCATAGCCTCAATACTGCAAAGACATAATAATATCTGATAAAAATTCTTTTGGGGACAGTATAAAGCACAGAACCAGTTAGAAGAATATAAACAATATACTGTTTGGAGCAGAAAATAATCATTCAACCGTCCAGAAGCAATCTCCTAGAGATGACAGAGTGTTCAGTACATCAGAGGTAAAACACAACTCTTATAAGGCTTGTTAATGGTGGAACAGAAAAATGCAGAGTAATATATCTCAGCGTGGAGAAGAAGGAATACTTCCCAAATATCTCCTGCTTGTCATAAGAAACAACTCATAGGGGCAACAAGACGAGCAGGAGCTTGAAACCTTCCCTCTTGTATCATCAATTTTCAAAAAGAAAAGAAAAAAGAGTCAGGTGAAGACTTGTCCTTCATGGCTCAGGTTAAGGTGTCTGAATGTAACTGAAACCATGATGAAAAAAAAGGGAGAGATAAGTGCTATAATTCATGAAAGAAGAATAAGAGAACAAATACGGGCTGCCAACAGGCAAAGGCCCAAATCCGACCAAAAGGTCCGACAATCTTAACAACAACAACAAAAGAACAACTAAGGGCTATAGTGAGGAGAGCACATAAGAAAGGGATAATAGTAAAAGAAATGAAAAAGACATACTAGTGGTTACTAATAATACTTTTCTTATTCACTCAGTTGTAAATATAAAATTGGTACAGTTTAATTTCTATAACATTAAGATACGTGCTACATATTTACTTTAAATTATAACTTTCTAATCATGATGATATGATGTTACATGGACATTTATGCAAATGTAATCAGTCATGAATAAAATAGGTACCTATATGGATCTTCTTCAAGCAGTGGTTCCTTATCCACAAGATAATACTGTTTGGTATCCATGTTAAAGATGAATGTTGCTGTAGTTTTGTACTGACGACGAGTCAGAGAACTAAGTGGAGATCTAACTGTCTTACTTAGCCCCTTTACCACTGTAGCAGCCTGCACCAACACTGATGCCAGGGCCACGATGTCCCCACTATTTGGACACACCTGACAGAAATATCAATTATTAGATCCACATACAACCTGCAATCAACAACTCTCTTAAAAAGTGG
The DNA here is from genome assembly GCA_032273605.1 of Panulirus laevicauda. Classification (NCBI taxonomy): domain Eukaryota; kingdom Metazoa; phylum Arthropoda; class Malacostraca; order Decapoda; family Palinuridae; genus Panulirus; species Panulirus laevicauda. The sequence goes on from JAUTXX010038895.1 coordinate 10,285, forward strand.
GCCAAAAAGTGAATAATGCTATAAACACTGAACAAACTGCAAGCAGAGAATGTAGAAAGGCTTCCACAGCACATAAATAGACAAAATAATAATAAACATATCATTAGTCATGTGGCTAAACTCCTAATAATGACAAAAAAAGCATTTTATGTTGTGTCTAAATAAACACCCAATTTTCAACATATACTCACAGATCCCCAGACAACACAAAATTCAAAAAACATTTATAACATTATGACTTAAAAAAGAAAGATCCACTTGTAATATTCTTTTCCTATCTTTCTAAAGTTTGGTCATCCAATGCAGAAGTCCTTGCTATAACAAGATATTTTGACAGGGTATTATACTGGGATCTCATCTTCAAGCTCTACTCCTCTTCTTTGTTCCGTGATATCTAGCTTCCTCTATGGTCCATCTATGTCTAATGTGATGGATGGATCTGACTCTGACTCTCCTCACTTTCCTAACAACAGCAGTGTCCCTTAAAGTTCTCTCTCCTACACTCTTCCTCCCTTTCATCAACAATATCCTTTCTTCATTAGATAACTAAATACACTCATATGCTGACAACTGAACACAGCATTCATCCACTAATTCCAAAATTGCTCTGTCCTCTCTTGTTCAATCTGCATCTCATCTTAACATACCCTCTTCCACAAACACACTTGAACAGGATCTTTTAAAAAATAAAATGGGGTAGGTGAAGCCTGGTCAAGTTTAATACCTCTACAATTCAATTTCTCTCTCTGAATCTCTTTACAATTTTCATATCTCTTCTGATGGATTTACAATAACACCAATGAAGACAATGAACATACCTGATATAATTGTAACATCTAACTTATCTTGAAAACCTCACACTACACAAACAGATAATCTTGCTGATAGGATATTGGGAGTCCTGTTAGATACTATAAATCTTTCTCTTGTGAGCAGTTGATAAATCTATATAAAAGACTGAACCATCCCTGTAAGTACTGGTCTCACATCTGTGGAAATTCTTGCTCTACATATTTACTATACTAGACATAGTAGTCTTAATAGTTCTATCAACGCTTTCACTCAAACTTTACAACCTGGTCCATTTATCCTATGTTGTAATGCTCATTCACTTTTCCTCTTGTCCATAGGTATCACTTTAGTTTCGCCCTCTAAATCTGGCTGTTTGAGTTCACCAGTTACGGAGACTCTTTTGTCACGGCAACCCCCTTGTGGAAGTTTCCAAAGATAAAGATGGCTGCTTGCGAGCCCCTGCCATGAGCTAAACCACATACTTCTCAGCAAGTTACTGCATCTCATAATTACCGTGAGTGTTGGTAACTCAACAGAAGACTGTTTTGATAGAGATGTCTTTCCTTACACTTCCAAGCTTTGTTGCTTTCTATCTCTTCATGTCTTTCCTATCAACAATGACCAAGCCCTTTTTAAAATGCAAGTTTTCCAGTTCCACTAAAATCCTCAAAATATTTTCCTCTTTTCTTACTTTTCCTTCTAATTATCCCTTTCCATTTCAATTCAGGCCTGGCCTTGATTTGAACTTTTGTCAATGAAAGAAGCCTCCAACATGGGGAGGAGTAAATGACTCCCCTCTCCCAATATTAAACTATACTCCACTTGACATACACCAATCTGGAACAATATTCCCCAAACATACATGAGTTACACTTTCTCGTCTGCATTCTCGACACCAACTATCTCTCCAATATTACAAACATTGACTCAACATATCACAGGCCTCGTCATGTCGAAGATGCAGCTTCTAGAGTGAACACTTATCCTAAATTTGTCCAGCACTCAACCCACAAACACATACATATCATGGTAACATGGTTAGCTTATTAAACACTGTAGTAGCCCTATCAAAATTGGGTCCTGAGGCAAGAAAGTATGGTAAGGTATTCAGCCAATTATGCTAAGAAGACTCATAACTCGATAACTCTTAATATCACTTTCGCTCCTTTTAAATTTAAAGGGTGGAACAACTGCTATCCTCATCTTGTAATGAGTCATGATGTGTTTCCCAAGCTTCTATATACACTAAAGATCAACCCAACAGTAGTTTCATCTCCAGCCTTCAACTCTGACTCATTATTATATCTAAACCCCCAGCTTTTTCAGCTTTAAAGAGCATTCATTTTCCTCTCTAACCTTCTTCTGTAAGAGGACTTATCTGTATAGTATGCAAGTTAAAAAACATATATAATGAGGCTTTGAAGAAATGTGATGAAAATATCTAACACTTTTTCTAATGGAAACCTAAGTAAAATGAAGAAATAATAGGTACTTACATCAACAATCTCCACATTGTAATCATTGCAAAAGAAATATTTTTTGCCAGATTCAGTGCATAATCTTTGAGCCATTTCATGACAAAACTGCTCAACATCCAAGCTGACTTGTCTTACTAAAACTCCTGGAGCCATCTGTTAGAATGAAAATGTTTATATCTTACACTTCAAACTATAAACAAAACAAGCATTATGGTCCTATCTATCATTTTTCAGTTCATTCCCAAGTAAATGGAATGTATGAAGTGAACACAGATAATCACATGACTTCAACATTTAATCACTCATCTTGCACCCTAACCTGACTCATAATGTGAGACTAATGTCTTCAGTCACAATACCAACATCACACACACACACAATGTTTCTACAGTATATGATTACTGATTACTCCCTAATATCCTAATCTAAATATTTCTAAACCATATTCATTCTTGAAGTTAAGCAATAAACAGGTTAACAATCGCCCATGGGAGTTGCACCTCAATGTTACATTTAATAAATGCAGTCTTAACGCATTTTCACTTAAACAGAGGACTACCACATCATCTATGTAGTCCACTTTACAATACCTTCCATTGCTGGTCATGTGTATTCTTATAAAAGCATTAGGAGTGAAGCAGCACTGGGATAAATGATAACAGAAGAGAGTGAAGAAACTGCTGCATATGGGATTCGAAAAGGTAACATATTTTGTGGTACTAAGACATGGGTATGGTATAATATTTTCTTTCCTATACATGATTGCCTATCCCACCTCTGCAAGGTATCAGGAACTGAGCCTTCCAGGAAAAATTTTCACACTGTTCCTTCTTTCTCTTTTATAGAGAGATGATAAAAGAGAAGTTTTCAAGCCTTGTGCTTCCATCCCTCATAGCTATCTTCTACAACATATACGAGATATGAGGGAGGTATTCTTTCAATCCTATCCCAAAAGGATAAATACACCTTTACCCATATCATCCTGCCCCAGGAGCCCTGTTATCTTCCATGGGGCCCCAGTAGTGTTCAGGAAGCTGGCTACAGCCACCAGGATGTGTACTGGCTTTGTTTCCATGGAAAGAGTGCAAGTGATTGGGGGATATACAACAAAAGGAGCAAGAAGTCAAGAGGAAGATGAAGGAACTAAATCAAAGAGGGCAAATGAGGTTAAGGTAAATATCAGCAATCTTCAAGGACAATATGAGAACATTTTGAAAGGAAGCTAATGGTGAAAGATATGAGAAAAAATTATGACGTTGGTGAAGGAGGCAAATGGGGAAGAGTAACAGGCAGAAATGAGCTGAAGAGGAGATGGAGTATTGCTGAAGGTGTTAGATGATATGGTGGCAGATGTGAGATGTTATGGATGTGGACATCTGCAAAGTAGTAGTCATGGCAAGTGGTTTGGTAAAGAGATAGCAGCTGGTGGAGGCCTGCGTAAGATGAAGCGCAGCAAAGTGGTTGGAGTAGATGGGACTATAGTTGAATTTTTTAGGAAAGGGGGTGACTTTGTTGTCGATTGGTTAATTGGGATTTTCAATGTAAGTATGGCTCATGGCAAGGTGCCTGAGAACTGGCAGAATGCCTGTTAATGCTATGGTATAAAGGCAAGGGGTACAAAAGTGAATGTTTAAGTTACAGAGGCTGTAACTGCACCTGATAAGATCTAGGGGAAAGTGGTGATTGAAAGGGTGGTGGTATGTACATAGCATCAAATTGTGGAGGAACAACATAGCTTCAGGAGTGGCACAAGATGTGGCTCAGGTGTTTGCTATAAAGAATTAGTCTGACAAACATTAACAAAAACAGACAGATTTGTATGTGGTATTTATGGATTTGGAGAAAGTGTATGACACAACTGACAAAGACACTTTGTGGAAGGTGTTACAGATATGTGGTATAGGAAGAAAGCTTCTGCTAGCAGTGAAGAGTCTTTACCAAAAGAATATGGTGTGTGAGCAAGAGGGACAATATGAAGATAAGTGGTTCTAGGTAAATGTGGCTTTAAAGTAGGGATGTTTGATATCACCATGGCTATCTAATCTGTTTACAGATGGGGTGGTGAGGGAGATGAATGTGAGGGTCTTGGAGAGAGGGATAGGTCTATAGTCTGTTGAGGGTTGAGGGTCCAGGGAGGTAGGTCATGTTTACTGAGCTTGGCACAGATCAGGCAGCAAATTCAAGGGAATCTGCAGGAGTTAGTTTGGGAGTGTGAAAGGAGTCGAGAGTTAATGAAAACAAACTGAAATTATCAAATCTAGCAAAGGAGAGACTCAAGATGGTTGGCATGTGAGTTTGAATGGAGAGAACCTAGAATTGGATTGTTTCAGATACCCAGGAGTGAGAACTGCAGCAAATGGAAACATGAGTGCTGAAGTAATCTATGGGGTTGGTGAATGGGTTAAAGGCTGGGGTGCATTCAGGAGTGTCTGGACAGAAAGGTTACTGTTTGTGAGGACAAAGACTGGAATGTTTGACTGTACAGTAGTCCCATCAATGTTCTATGGATGAATGGTATCGGCCCTAGTTCAAAAAGTAAGAAAGAAGCTGGATGTGATGAACTGAAATATATGAGGACAAGATGTGTTGTGAGAAGTGTTAATCAAATAAAAAATGGCAGGTTAAGATAGATGCAGTTACAAGAAATGTATGTATAAGAGAAATAAGACGATGTGTTTGAGTAAGAAATAGGCTGACTAAGAAGGTATACATGCTATGAGTGGAAAGAACAAAGAGGGGGAACCAAGGAGAAGGTGGAAGTATGGAGTGAAAGATGCTTTTAGTGGTTAGGGCCTGTATATGGGACAGAGTGAAGTGGAGTGACAGTTTACATGAGGTGACATGCTGACAATTGGATGAACAAGTGCAATGAAACAGTGAGGGAAAACCATGGAAGTGCTTGTGGGGCTTAGATGTGCATAGGAGAGCTTTGTTTGCTGGTCTATTATACATGCAACCATCTGAGAATATACTCTGTAAACGAACAAGAATCACACTTTCTCATCTGTGCAGTGGACACTATCCATCTTTTCAACAATATAAACATTGATTCCACATGTCACAGGACACCCTATGCCTAATGTGCAACTTCTATACCAAAGACACTAAATACCTAGAGCTCTGCTTTTCACATACCCTACCCAGACAAACACGCATTATCAAACTTAATGGGTCATGTTCCAAGTCGGTGGATGTGACTGACTAAATGAGGAATCCTGGGTTCACAAGGTTCAAGGAATGGTGGGGAGGGGACCCTTCAACGAACAGAACACTGATACTAACCCCTCAACTAATTATATAATGCTATTAACTCATAACTAAATCCAATGAAGAAAAGTACAATAAATAAAAATACATCAAGATGGAAATTACTGACCAGTTTCTCAGCCTTAGAGTTGGAGATCATATGCATCTGAGTGTAACCTGACCCATGTACTTCAAGGGGTAATGCATTATGATAGCCAGTTGCTGTTCCCAATTCATCATCTGTTGTGAAAAACATGGATCAGTAATGATGCATAAATGTATTCATACGTTACAATTACAGTTAAATGTTACCTGTACTGATAAAAAAGTGATCAGTAAAGGTTGTGCTGTACCTCCAAGAATTAAGAACCATTAAGTAGGACTTTTCACTGAAAAATATCTGCTTATTCTAGTACACTCAATGTACAATGAATATGTCATTCACTTAAAAGTAGAACACATTCACATAAGCATCTTGTATGTAAAAATCATCAAAAATGGAATGAACATGAGGGCAATGTGTGGTCACGGCTCGAGGTAAAAGGTGTGTAGTTAATACTGAAAGAAGCTATAGAGGTAGTGCAAATGAGGGCATAACGCTTTTAAGGGCACAGAAAGTCTGGAGTTGTGTTATAAGGCTTCAATACTCATATTCAAGAACTAAGTGGATGGACTACAAGGCAGGGGTGCAAGCTCCTCAAAGTATATGAAGAAAATGGGTAAGGAAGAAAAGTGCTAGGATGCTGTTATATACTGATGTTACTATGGTAATTGCAGTAATGACAAAAAAGTTACAAATAGCGATTGTTAATCTGGAAAACTGTTTATACAAAAAGAAAAATCCACGTGAATGCAAATACAAACAAGTTGTTTCTGGGAATAGGGAGTCTGTGTGAAGTATAGCTAGATGAATGGAAGATTAAGTTACAAGATTTAAATGTTTTAGAAATAACTTAAACAGCAAGGATGACTAAATAGACTGGGCTGCCTGAGGTGAGTGTTAAAAACAGGTAACTGCTCTGATTTAAAGAAATAAAAGGTAAAACCATAAGCTGTTAATATAGAGAGTGGGAATGATGCAATCATGTATATGTAATACAATACATGTAACAAAAGAATGTATCAGCAGAGGCAGTGGGAACAATGCAGAAACTAAGAAAATTCTAAGAGGCTAGGAAACAGATAAAGTTAAAAGGGGACAGTGGAAACCAAATGGATATGTACCACTGAGATCTGAATGTTTGATAAAGTATATTGAATTGTGGCTACGTCAAACAGAAACTGAATGAGATATACCTCTGAATTATAAGGTACGAAGCCACCTGAAGCTCATCAACAATTCAAGGGGGATATTCATAAAAAGCTTTATCATGACGTTATGTGTTTACAAAGCTTGTCTGCCTAAAAAAATTACGGGCTATGATCAAAGGACAGGTAGATAGTTACAGGATTATTACACTCGCACATTTACACATGGCACGAAAAAAGGGATAAAGATATTGAGTACAATGGGAATGTGGAGATACTAAATGCAGGGAGCATATCTGAAGGGAATGCAGTGTACTGAGTAAAGCGGGTGAGGAAAATCATAAGGAAAAGAAATGAGGGAAGGAATCTACATGTCAGAGTGGTATGTTTAACTGAAAATATCTACATATGTGAAAGATGTTTTGTGTAAAGGTTCTATACATCATGTAGTAGTACACTTGAGGATGACATACAGACAACATATTTATCTATTTATCATACCTGATACCTGTTTCTTGTGTCAGCGAGTTAGCCCCAGGAAACAGACGAAAAACAATCCATCCACACACACACACACACACACACACACACACACACACACATATCATTTATTCATCTATTATACTTTTGTCGCTGTCTCCCATGTTAGTGAGGTAGTGCAAGGAAACAGACAAAAGAATGGCCCAACACACCCACATACACATGTATATACATAAAAGCCCACACACGCACTTATACATACCTATACATTTCAACATATACATACATATACATTATTGTTATATTTATATACTTTGACGCTGTCTTCCACATTAGCAAGGTAACGCAAGGAAATAGACGAAAGAATGGCCCAACCCACATACATACACATGTATATACATAAACACCCACACACGGACATATACATACCTATACATTTAAACATATGCATACATATACATACACATATGTACACATTCATACATGCTGCCTTCATCCATTCCTGCCGCCACCCTGCCACACATGAAATGACACCCCCTTTCCCCTGCGTGCGTGCGTGGTAGTGCCAGGAAATGACAACAAAGGCCACATTCGTTCACACTCAGTCTCTAGCTATCATGTGT
>JAUTXX010039005.1:0-18147 GCA_032273605.1 Panulirus laevicauda
TGTATGTGGGTGGGTTGGGCCAATCTTTCGTCTGTTTCCTTGCGCTACCTCGCTGACGCGGGAGACAGCGACATAGGATAAAAAAATAAAAAAAAAATATCATACAAAAAACATTTTTGAAGAACTAACAGGTTTTCTTCCTCCTGCTGGCTGTGGCTGCAACTATATTCTCTGATTATCCACTGCAAAGAAGGTAAAGAGAAAGCAAGCAAAAGTAGTTAGAGGTTTAAAAATCATGGCCCATACCCATGAACCATCTGCAATTGCAAATATGGCCTCCACAAAGTTAGTTTTTACTTGTCTTCTTGGTGCGTTACTGCACCTCTTTGTAATCATCTACAAATAAAGAGGAAGTTCTACATAAATAGGGCCTATCTCTTCAACTTTATCTATTGTCATTCAATTTTGTTAACTTCTGTACTATCACATTAGTCAACATTTCCTCACTTTCTCCACCAATCCACAACTCTATTTCTACACAAGTATTCATTTCCATCTAACTTCATTCTTAGTTTTTCATGTGCTATTCCTGTTTAATTCTAGCCAGTTTCAAAGAATTACTATCATTATGAACAAATCCGTTCACAGTTTTGAAAGTTATCATATTTTGCCTCCCTCTTCACTTCCTATATGGGTGAGGTCATGGCTCAGCTCCCTTATATCAGGAACAATCTTGCTGCCTAAAGCTGATCTACTATATAATATTTCAATACCAGTTTACCGATCTGTTGTAAAGTGTTTTCTGTCACACAAAACAGTTGGAATAATGGGACCCAGTCTCTCTGAATTAACCAGACTCAATCTAATTAATCTGTACTTTACACACACTCTCCACTTCTCTTCCATAAGTAAAAACCTAATATTCTTTCTCACTATTTGCGGCTTGCAATCACATAATCTTGGTACTTCATAACACTCGACTTACTTTATACCCAACACATCCACAAACATTTTTTCTACATTTTATCTTCATCAAATACATCATCTTTCATTAACCTATTCATGTATTCATTCAAATTCTCCTCCATGCTTACAACATCTCAACAACGGACACTATAATTGTCTTTCCATCCTTTTACCCTCCTTCCTCTCCTTCTCATTTAATTCAATTTTTCTTTCATGACTGTTTTCTGATACCAAGGAGCAATACAAAATTTGTACTAAATCACAAATTCTCACATCTTACGAACAACATTTAGGTACATACTTACCTCCAACAACAAGATAGATGGGGATATATGGTTCAGCAGGGCATGCATCCATTTTCAGCGATCCCACAATGATCATAAAAACAGGTATCACTATGGTTACACCAATCATCACTGTACAACCAACTGAAACAGAAAATGTTTTACTGGTAACTGAAAATCAAGTAAGAATATACTCCTTGATTCTAAATTTAACTCCTAACCATACTAAACAAAAGCCCAATTACCATTTATCTGCATGTATCCTCCTTGACATTTCCTGCATTCAAAACATGGTGTCACATGCAATTTCTTTTTTAATAATTGGTCGCCATTTCCCACATCAGCAAGGTAGCGTCAGGAATAGACAAAGAAAGCCCACATCCACTCAAATCCATTACCTAGCTGTCATGTGCAATGCACCAAAAACACAGCTCCCTATCAAAATCTAGGCCCCACATATCTTTCCATAGTTTTCAGATATAAATCATCGCTTCTTAGTCTTCAATTAATGTTTTCCTTGATTTTCCCCTCACTAGTTATGAATCATCTTTAGAGCTTCCTTTTTTTAAGTTCATCACAAGTGAATCTAATATTCAGGAGGCTTTGGGGGAAACTAGAACTCTGACACCCATCAGTGAAAAGTTTAAGGCTTGGGATCTTATGGGCATACATTGCAGGGATGATTGATATCTTAAAGAGCCTGCAGCAAAAAAAAGAGGCTAAAAAAGAAAAATGAAACTGGATTCGTCTTTTCTGAACACCCACAAACTGAAACACAGGTTCAAGATGAGTACAATATAAAGATGTCCAACGGTACTTTCTGAAAAAATTCCCAGTATGAGGCTGCTTTTGCCATACAAATTGGTGTACAGAAGTGGCAGTTTAGGGTAACAACTCAGGTTCAAGATTACCACCACCTTCCAGAGCATTTGCCAATCCAGTGCAATCAACCTGGACTTATGGGATGGCTTGTAGCACACTCCAACAATTCCATTCTGAAATGTTATTGCTTTTCAACTGGTGAAGCCATGGTAGTTCAGTGATATCTTTTAGGCTATGCATGGCCCCACAATCTCTTGAAAGATTCAGCTTCAAAGTGGAATGTGCCAGACAAGAGTTATGAGACCTGGTCATCTTCGTTCCCTTTCAGATATGTTTATGGCTTAGAATATGTGGATTCACTTTGACTGACAATCTATGAGCCCCTTGATGACAGCTCCAAATTAAACTTTTGCTACTATTGCCTTATGGTTCCAAAACCTTGGTTTCTCTGTACTGACAAAAGCGACTTCTGAGGGAAGTTCTATTTTACATTTTTGTGCAGGTCAAAAGATTTCCATCTATGTACAAAGATTCTTTTCTGAGGTTACAAGAGATCTTGCAAAGGAATTCCTTACAGCTTAAGTCGTTTTTGCTGGACTAATATAGAAAACATGACCAACTTATCATTTCCCAAAGATCCTTACTGTGGAGTACCCCCAGTGACTTCTCTGGGGGTTTAGTTGGATTTTTCAACCTTAATAAGGATGGGACTTCTATCCTTCAGAAGGTCAGTAGTAAAAATCTAGGATGGGGTACACCAAACTGGCCATTTCTATGATAGGAAGATGTCATACCCACAGTATTTTCATCTCAGAATGTCCTGAGCTTGGGTGTGGATTACAATTCTGATGGTTGATACCTGATGCACAAGGCTCTTGCATATTCCTGCTCCTTTTAGAGTTTGTGTAATGATTTTCTGCTTCCCTACATCTAGAGATCTTTTTCCCAAGCTTCATATCTTTGGGGAGTATGCCATTTTTGGGCATTCGCCTTATCCAAGATCAGATGTGTCAACAGAGGTACTGAGAGGGAGGAAAGCTGATGTTTACTAGTTTCCTTTCTTTTACAGTGGCATCTCATGTGGAGCTCTGTGACACCAGAACCAATCCATTACTTCTAACTAATGTTTCTCCATTTGTGGACACAGAGGCATCTAAAACAGACCCTCTGTCCCTAGCTTCAAGCTATGAGAACCAGGTTGATCTTTTCCCCGTTACTGTTTTGGAAACAATCTTCCAAATTGCCTGTTTTTGTAGGGTTGGTAATGGTAATAGCCCAAGTAGCACAACAACTCAGTACCAGAGACTCCTTCAATAATGCCACATATCTTGGTTAATACCTTAGTTTTTAGGAGACCCTTTTCGACTTGCAGGACCTTGACCTCAGCTGTAGATTCTGGAATTTACATATATGGTTTCTTCTCAAACCTGCTACAATTTGGTATATGCCAAGATAAGACCTTTTATGAAGCATTTCCCCTTTTACTCAATTCCTAACAATCAGCCTGATATACAGTTATCTTCCATGAAGAATATGTTGTCTCTGAAGTGACTTCTGCCCTACGCTTACAGCTCTTCTCTAGCCCTTAACATGATAAGAATAAGGCTAATAATACTGATGCCTCTTGAGAAAGTCTTTAAAGAACCCATATCTCCCTTTGTGGAATGAACAAGCATGTGATGGTGAAAACATTATCTATGGAGATAATGTAAATGAGACAAATGAAAAAATGAAGAAGGAAATGAAAGGAACAAAAGTGATCATAACACAGACAGTGAAGAATATGAACACAGTCAAAAGAAATATGGAAAAATATATATCTTTGTAGGACAAAAAGGGAAAATATACTTACTTGTCCCCATAAAGAGGATTATCAAGTTTTTAACAAAGTCAACAACTCCATTTGAAGTTTTCTGTACCTCTCGCACTCGTCCAAACAACGAGTCATATGTTGGGGGTGGAACTGAAAAAACAGAAAAAATGAGATCAAAACTAATTCCCATAAAAAAATATGATCCATGGACCATAATTGTCCAATGCCTCTAAATCTACAGTACAGGTTAACAGCATGATAATTTTCAATGAAAATATAGCTACAGTTGAATCTTATTACTAAGACTCTTTAATGAAAAAATAAATTAAGCCAAGTGATCTTTATATACCTACTCCCATTAAACTAAAACTTTTTTATACCTAACTACCATTTCTTCATTAGCAAAGGAACACCAGGAACAAATGAGCATGGGCTCATTTACACACATAAAAACCCTTGCTGTCAAGTATAATGTACTAAAACCACAGCCTACTATCCATAGCCAAACCACAGATTATTCCCAGGTTTACTTTGAATGTTTCATACACCAAGGAGTCATGCAAAGAGAGCTCATCCTCCTTGAAAGCTCAGACTGGGGTGTCTAAATGCATGTGTGTAAGAGAAGTGTGTGGCACTTGGACAGGTGAGATAAGGTAGTGATATTTGGGATGAAGTTAAGTTGCTGTGAAAGAGAAAGAAAGGTTCAAAGGCATCATTTATAGGCAAGGAGTCCACGGGATAGGGTGATGTATGAGAAAAATGGGAGGAGGTCAAGCAAAAGAAGCAGGGGGCTGAAAAAAGAGGGCATATGTGTGTTGGGGTAAGCAAGCATGCACATTTCTGGGAGAACAAGAAAATGTTTTGGAAGGTTAATAATGTTAGAAAAACAAGAGAACAAATGGGAAAAATAGTGAAAATAAGGCAGTAATAAAAGACTGGTATGAGATGAAGAGAAGATGAAGTGAGTATTCGGAAGGATTGTTAAATGCATTCACTGTTAGGGTGGCAGATATGGGATGTTTTGGACATGGAGGTATATGAAGTGAGAGAATCATGGCAAATGGTTTGGTGAAGAGAACACTTTGTGTAAGATAAAGTATGGTATGAGGCTGCAGTGGATGCAACTACACTTAAATTTCTTTAGAAAGGAGATGATTGTGTTGTTAATTGGTTAATTAGGATTTTCAGTGCATGTATAGCTCATGGTGAGGTGCCTGAGGATTGGCAGAATGCCTGTATAGTCCCACTGTAAAATGGCAAGGGGAAAAAAGTGAATGTTCAAATTACGGATGCATATGTTTGCTAAGAATGCTGAGTATAACTGATAACTTGTGTGGGGAGTGGTGATTCTAAATAACAGCAACCTTGAAATAACTTCCTTGTCTCTTTAGTACAGTCCCATAACTAATTCTGCATCAGAGGTATCCACCCTTCTTCTGCTCCTCCCACTAACCATGAACTTTATCCTCAAAACATTCCAAAACCACTCTAGCCCTTTAACCTTCGACTCTGTTTCATTCAGAGCAAACATCGAGGTTTCCCTCATTCAAAATACCACCTAATTCTCTCTTATGTTCATCCTCGTTACAACTAGCATATTCAGATACCCCAGCCACACCATTCAAGCATCAATCTTTTATTGGTTCTTCCTTATGTTCCTACTTTTAGAGTGTTAAATATGAATGAAGAGGAAGTCCAGTTCCTGAATCTAGAAATCCTCAATCACCTTTTTTTTTGATATGCAGGGCTTACATGGGTATCATTTTCTCCCTATTCCCATCAGTTATTTTTTTCCTAAACCAGTCTGATTAGCTTTAAATTCTTAATTTTTCTCACTACCCACTACTGTGCAAAGTCCATTATTCTGTATTCCATTATCACAGGGTCTTGCTGTCATTCACAAAGTATGTATAACACCACTCTTCGTGTTCTATTATCAAACATATACAAATATTTGCAAATATGTATGTATATTTTTGTACATTCTTATTTACATTCAGTACATTTGCATGTTAATACATATCATGTAACTTTCAGTAAATATGTATCAATTATACATAAGTATAAATTCTTAAATTTTCTGACTACAGAACAAATACTCCATGGAAAACTTTTGATATGCCATAATTTCACTCCTTCAAAAACCTCAGGAACGATATTCTGTTTTTATCTATTTCCACAGCACCTGAGCTTAATATCCTGAGATTTGGTACTGTATTCCCCAAGTCTATACAAAAATACAATATTCACTTTCTGAGCACCATAAACTTTTATTAACTTAAGTGATGAAAACAGAAATTATATAAATTCAGTTAATGAAGATTAGACATTCCATTATGTCCTGTTACTTCACTTAACTTAGTAAAGAAGTTTATGAAGATTCCAGCTCTATCATTTAAGACTGAATACCATAACTACTATACCATTGAGGTTGTGGCATTCATCATATGATGGAGGAGGACCAGGCTGTGAACCAATGGGAGTAATTCTCTGAGGCTGAAATGAATAGGCTGGTGGAGGCCCTAAAGGCTCCTCTGGAGGAGGGATACCGTCTGTAGTTGTGATCTGTTGGTAAACTGTAAATTAATCACTGTCATACATAAATACCTAATTACAAATCAAGCCCACAAATCTGATTTATGTATGATTATACAACACATACAAAGTGAAAGCAATTTTAACTGATGAAATATTATCCACAAGCACAATATCTGAGTTTATGAAATATCATAATAGAAGGGAAGGTCTCATTTGAAACAGACATGCTTTACATACTGACTCTTTCGATAAGTTCTGATAATATACAATTTTTCTTTTACACAAAGCATCTAATGATTTTATGAAAAAAAATGTGGGTCAAATAATCAAATTTATAAGGAAAATACACCATCCAAAGTTATGAAGTGATGATAAACACAGAATGACAACCTGGCTATACAAGAATGTACATGATTATTGTGCTAACGAGCTTTGTGGGATGCTAATGGTTAAAGCCTCTCAGACATGTAGACTTTTTTCATATTCAGGGATCTACTCAATCTAATCTTGCATCCTTACTGAACTTTAATCCAGTTAGTTTTCCTATAAAGCCATTGTAGCTATGTGGCTAACTTTGGCAAGATAAGAAAACACAACAAAAATTGCCACAATCAAGCATAATGTACACAAAATCTTTTAACAATAATGTAATTACTTATATGTACTGTGCGGGAAGGGAGTTTTACACTTGTGTGGCCCCATCTCTTGAACACTATCATACAACCTCTTGAATTTATGTATGCTGTCTGCATCAACATTGTCCTCAGTCAATCCATTTCAATCATCTCCACTCTTATACTTTAAAAGAACTTCTTTACATTCTTATGTACAAGTTTTATATTCAATTTCATGTTACTGTCCGCTGACCATTTTGTCAATCTCTTTTAAAAACTTAAAAGTTAAGATCAGGTGACCCTAAAGTCTTCTTCCAGGGTTGGAAAATTTAAAAACCCCAGCCTTTCCCTGTAGTTCAGCTCCTTAATTCTGGCACCATCTTTGTTGCCCTCCTCTGTACCTTCTCTATGAGTTCTTTGTGCTTCTTTAGGTGTAGTAACCAAATCTGAGAAGCATATTCTAGTTTTCACCTTATGTACAACATAACTAGGTTACTAAATATTCTATTATCCATATACTTGAAAGTTCAATGTAGTCTAATCCAATATCCCTCAGTACTGCTGGCTTATTCTATATCAATTTTACCCTTTCTCTCATTTTTTCTAGGTGATCCATAAGCAATTCATGGTCCCCATGAGCATTTCTCTCATCCCTTACCTGCCATAATAGGTATCTTCTTCCTGAATCCTAAGTAATCTTGAAATTCCAAGAGAGGTGCCACTGTCACAGATCCGAAAAAACAAGAAATATCGTATGCAAACACCAACTTTATGGGTCTACTAATAACATCAGCCTCAAAGTACGATAATTAATCAAATCCTACTGAAAACTGCAACATTATATCAAACAATACCAGCATATGCAACAAACAAGTATCTGTAGCTACTATATTCATGGAAATAACATGCTACCTCACTGAGATTGCAAATTTATTCATGAATAAGCTTAGCCTTGACCAGAGAGATAACCATCTTCAGTGACTAAACAAAAATAAAAGACTTGTGGCATAGACAGTTCATTGGAGGACTTAGCAGCATGATGTCATGGACAGAGCATGGAGGCATAAATCTAGCAGGTAATCATAGCAATGTTTTTTAGTAGCTTTCTCACAAAACCTTTAGGGCATATAATTTTTTTTTTGCAAGCATTAAGCATTATCACAGCACTTCTTGTCATGTGTATGCCTATCTAACCAACCTCAGCCACATAGCTTCCATGGCTTTATAAGAGAACCACATGGGTGAAGCGCAAGTAAGGGATTTATTCAGAAAATACAGTTTGAATATATAACCATAATCTTTGAATAAGAAAACCTATGAAAGCCCCTGTCATCCTTTAAAACCTTGTTAAGAGAAGTCCATGCAAGCCTACATAGATATCCCAGAATATTCTCAAGCAAAATGCAAGTTAACTAATAACCTTCTGCGAATATTTTCCTTCTTGCCCTATAAGCCATGGGGAAAATGTATGAAGCAACAATTACCAAGCATGGTGATGGTGGTGGAAGAGGTGTGGTTGGGGTGTCCATCTGTAGAGAATTGGTCAATGCAATATCACCTGGAGTTGTAACTGCACTGCTACTTCCCTCTACATCCTGGTGATAATAGTAAGGCACATATACATAAGTGAAGCTACTTACAATTATACTTTTTAACAAAGTATCTCATATTGTACTTGTGTGCAAACAGCGCATGTACTAAGAATGCATGATTCTATTTACCTACCTACCTATATCTCTGATGCCCATGCCCTCCAGGAACTTCCATCATGGGGGTGGCCCATGTCTCAAGTCTCCACTTATCCCTGTCCCTACATATCTCACTCACATATGCTATTCCATGTATTCTTCCACTATTTTCCCACGTCACTGGTGGTCATCCTCTCCCCATCTTGCATTCTTTACACATGCCCAAACCACCTCAAAGTATTATGTTTCACCCACTCTACCACTCCACTATTCATTCCTTTTGCATACTCTGCCAAACCACATCTCTCATACACCCCCTAATTTCTCTCTTCATTCCATCTAGCCATACCACATGCTCCTCTCAAATAGGTAACTTCCACTTCCCATGTAGGTCAGAGTCAGTAGGACAGTGCTGTCCCTTAATCCTTTCTTCACTTCCATACTTACATCTCTACCCTTCATTATTCTATTAAGGGACCCAATGAACCTTCTATCCTGTGCTGCTTTCTCCCATATCTCTCCTTCCATATCAGCAAACTTACTCAAGACAGCTCCTAAATACTTAAAGTCTCTCACCTCTTACAGTCTCTCTTCCTTCATATCAAAACACAGTATAGTACATTTCTTTTTCATGCTATATGATTTTGCAAAATTTATACTCTCACTATGTTTCCTTTCCAGCACCAATAGTTTACTTTTACTTGCATTTACCTTCAATTGCTTATGCTTACACACACATCATAAAACACACAATGTTCTGCTCCTCCTCTTCACTCTCAGCAAGCAACACTGTATCATCCACTAGCCACCAAATCTCACCAACACACCACATCTCTGCACCACCTTTCCTTAGTTTAGCTTTCATCTCTCTTATCACTTCATCCGAATACATAGTAAAAAGCTACTGTCGCATCACACAGCCCTGCCTCACACCCACCTGTATACTGAAACTTTAGCTCCTCTTTATCCATTCTTACACATGAATTTGCTCCTCTACAGAAGGCTTTCACAATGTCCAACAGTAGTCCCCCTACCTCAAACATCCTTAACAAATCTCATTAAGCATTTCACTTAACTTCGTCATATGCTTTCTCCAGATCCATAACAGCTGCATACAACTTCTTACCTTTCGCTAAATACTTTTCTACACTCATCTTCACTTCAAAAATCTGATCCACACATCCCCTACCTTTCCTAAAACCCCTTGCTCCTCACTTATTCTGCATTCACACATCATGCAGAATGCAGGATTGGGCACTGATATGATTAACAATAATACTGTCACCTTTTTCTTTATGCAAAACTACAAGGCACATGCAGAGCTTTCCCTAAACTATGCGATAAACTACTTCTAGCATCAAGACCTGGCAGCAATTTTTATATAATTTGCTGGAGATTTCTGTAAGCTGGTTCTACTATCATATAAGTGAGGCAAGCAAACAAAGCAGAAGACAAGCAAGAGAAAGGAAATACAAAAGTAAAGTACAAAACAAAATACTATAAAATAGGAATCTTCAGAGACAAGTTTGGAGATGAAAATGTAAGAAAGATTAACAAGAAGTGCTATCTGTGAGTGAAAATAAGAGGTGCTATCTATGAGTGAAAATATGTTTAAGTTTTTGAAGTATGATTAACTCCTCTCCTAGGACTACATCTACCTCATATGCTGTCATTCTTAAAATGTTATCATCATGGTTTCAATAAAGTTTTAGTTACTCCACAAGTTTACTTCCAGTTGATCACTTCAGCCTACCAGGGAAAACATAAGGATAACAAACCATCACACTGATCTGTATCTTACATAAGAAATCACTGAGGCCTGTTCAGTGCCTCAAATGATATTTCATGGTTCTCAACCTTATATGAATTCTCAGTGGATGTTCAGTTCCACCTCTAATCCACATTTGTTCCTAACAACCTCAAAACACATCTGGAAAATATCATGCATCACAGTTACCCACAAATCATCAAAAAGTATGCAACTATGTCAACTTGCCAGGATGAAAGACTTACATGCCCAGTGCTGTAGTCAGTTTTAGAATGAACAAGTCCTCTTATATCAGTACTGATATTTTTGTTGGAAATAAAAAAGAATTTCATTTATTCATAAAAAATTATGTTCTGTCTGTAAATGTAAATATGCAATTTTTTCATACTTGTTCACCATTTTCCACAATGTTCCATGAACAGATGAAGGACAGCTTCAATTGCTTGCATCTATTCTCTTGCTGTCATGTATAATGCTCTCAAAACTCGAGTCTCTCATCAACAGTCAAGTTCCATACACCTTTCTGTGGTTTTCAATGACCCCTTCATACCACAGTTGAGTCCCCTGACAGCACATCACCCCTGTGCACCACCACTCCAATTCACTATAACCCATGGCTGCCTCTCCTCCACCATGCTCAGGTCCCCATGATCAGTCAAAACATCTTTCACTCCTATCATTCCCTCTCCAATTCGGTCTCCCCCTTCTCCTTATCCCCTACATTTCTGACATGTATATCCTCTAAGTAGGCCTTTCCTCACTCATACTTTCCATAACCCCAACCTTTTCAGCACACCCTCCACAGCTCTCTCAACCGAACTCTTATACTTCTCTCTGGCCCTGTTATTCATTCCTCAATCAACCCTCCTTACATAACATATAGTCTCTCAGCATTTAATTCCAACATATTCACCTTCTTTCATACTTTTCTTTATCCATGTCTCATGCCCTGCATCCATATTACATTCTCAGGACTACTGTACCATCAAATACAACCATCTTTGTTTTCACAGATACTGACCTCTCCTTTCACACATTCTTCAATGCACTTAAGACTTCTCCACTTACCCACTCTATGGCTTACTTCAGCTTTCATGGTGCTAAAGCTGCTATGCCCACTTCCTGTTATCAAGTACTCTCCATTCAAACTCAGGCTCCAACCAACCTGTCTCTTTTCCCTACTGGACTTTATATCCTTAATTCTGCTTTCATTAACTTTCAATTTTCTCCTTTCATGCACTCTCCTAAACTCAGACACATGCTTCTGCAATATCCTACTTGAGTCTGGTACCAGAGCTGTGTCACCAGCTAACAGCAACTGACTCATCTCCCAGGGCCCCCACTCCTCTCACAAAGACCCTTGCATTCACTTCCCTCACCAACCTATCAGCGAAAAAGATTAAACAGTAATAATGATATCATATACCTATGCCATAACCCAACCTTCACCCAGAACCACTCATCCTCCTCTCTTCTACTCAACACATGCCTTACTCTCTTAAATGAAACTCCATTCAGATTTGAGCAGTATTCACCAAGTATTCATAACACCTTCCACAAAGGATCTCTGTTCCTATCATATTCTTTCTCAGGATACATAAATGCTGCATACAAATCTTCCTCTATCTAAATATTTCTCATACAGACTCATCAAAGCAGATACCTGATCCAAACATCCTGTATCACTTCTGAAGCCACACTATTCCTCCTCAATCTGATTTTCTGTACATGCAACCACTTTCTCAATCACTACTCTCCCATATAACTTACCAGGTATAGGCAACAAAAGCTTTTAACTCTGTAATCTAAAGATCCACTTTTATCCCCCTTGTCTTTATACAGTGGCACTATACAAGCATTCCACCAATCCGCAGGCATCTCATCTAGAGACATACATATAGTAAATGCCCCGACTAACCTATCAACAACATTGTAATCCCCCCCTTTTTTTTAAATATCAACTGCAATTTCACTCATTCCACCTACTTTGCAACACTTCATATGATTGCAAGGCTTCTGGCCACCTTTTCTCTTTTCACCAAACCACTGGCCTTGGCTATTGCTTCACATAATTCTATATCCTTAAAACCACACATCTGCCAATCCATCGTCTAGCACATTCATCAGCTCTTGAAAATACTAACTTCTTCATCTCTTCTTTGACTGTTACTGTTTCCCCCATCAACTCCCATAACTAATTAGTTCTCTTTTTCTCCTCATCTCTTTCCAAACATTTTCTTATTTTCCTAAAATTTTGCTCATACTCTCTTACCCTATTTTTCTGCTCCTGCATCTTCTTCTTGACCACTTGTCATTCCCTCTTGTGTATCTACCTATAATTCACATTCCCCCCCTTACAATACTCTTTCCTCTTTAACTAACAAAAACTGTTGCTCACCATCTGGCTCAAAATATTTCTATCTTCTATCACCTTGCTCTTGCGTTTTGTTTAGTTCCCGCAAATTCCTTCATCGATGTACAACTCTTCGACAATTTGACAAATTGCCACAAAGCTCTGCTCTCTTCTAATCCATGTCCTCAGATCCTCTGTGCTGGGGATTTCAATGTACACCACAAAGATACATTAGGCTCTAAAACAACTTTTATTTTACTCTCCTCAATGATCTGGAACAATTAAATAGACACCCTGCTCAAGTTCCCATCTATCACAACCTCTTTTTTAACTCACTTGATCTCTTTTTTACCTATGAACCCTCTCACTATACATACACCACTTCTGCCCTCTTAGGGTCCTCTGATCACAATCTTATTTCTAATACTTCTAATTGGGCAACATCCATCCTCTATCCCCACCTCATGATACTAACCTTGGCACTGTAGTAGAACATAGTGGCTATCCCTGCACAACTTCATCTACTGACTTTCACTGGGATGGGTACTGTTTCTCAGGACATGATGCCTCATACTGTGCTAAATGCATAGCAGAGGTTATCTTGGCTGGGATGAAGATCTATATCCCACCTTCTTCTAAATCTTTTTTCTCAGTCATGGTTTGATTGCTCCAGCTCTGATACATATCACCTCAAGGAAGCTCTTCCTTTCCCCCAAAACCCATTCTTCTTTAATTTCTGCTCATAAACATTGCAAAGTTGTTCTCTGAAGAGCCAAGCACACTTTCATAAAGCGTGTTGACTTAACTTCTTTTACTGTCAAATCTTTTCAGGCCTTAACCAAAAGCATTTCCAACAACTCTCTAACTTAACATTACCTCCTCTTTTCTGACCTGATCAATCTACTGCTAACCCTCCAACTGACAAAGATGATCCTTTCAGCACCTTGTTTTCCTCTAACTCAACTTTGGATGATTCAGATTCTAATCCTTTGCTCCCAACTCCTCTCTCTGAGCCTATACCAACTCCTACATTCTCCTTGCATGAGGTCTTCCAGATACTCTCTCATATCTAGGTGGACAAGTCATATGACTCAGATGGCATACCTCCTTGTGTTCTAAGAGAGTGCACCTCCGAGTTAGCACCAATGTTGCTCACCTATTTCAGCCCTTGTCAAAAAAGAAAAAAAAAAACTATCCCTTCCCCTTGGAAGCATGCATTGGTGCTACCCATCCTTAAAAAAAGGAGACTGCTGTAACACCTCCAAACATCACCCCATTGCTCTTACTTTTGCTATCTCCAAAGTCATTGAAATTCTTCTAAACTCACTTTCTCAAACACTTAGAATCCTAATCCCTTCTTTCAGGTCACCAGTATGGACTTTGCAGTACTGTCACTAGTGATCTCTCCTATGTAATTCACTTCAGGTCTTCCTATCTCAGGAATTTTGGTGAAATTTTTGTTGCAGCCCCCCACATCTTTGGTTTCCTTGCTTCCCTCTGTTCTCTAATGCACAGTTTCCAATCGAGCCATTCTACTGCAGTACTCGTCAATGAAGGGAATTCCCCCTCCCATCCTATTAATAGTGGTGTTCCTTAGAGTTCTGTCCTATCACCTACCCTGTTTCTTTTCTCAGTAAATGATCTCTCTTTTACATCTAAACTTATTCACCCATATGCTCATGATTCCACTTTACATACTCATTTTTTCTTCCCTTTTCCCTTTAATACACATTCTCTTTCCACCCTCCACCTCTCTAGAATAGCCTCAAAAGCCTTCCGGCTAATTCATTTTCCTGGCATCATCTCTCTTCAACCTTCCCTTTCCATACCCTGTGATGCTGTTGCTTTCTCTCTGTTCTACAGGTATCATTCCGGCCATTTTTCTTGTGATCTGTCTGCATGTGTCCCCATCCCCAAGTACTGGACCCATAGCATACGTTTGGCTGCTGCTTCCCATAACTTCTGTGTGGAGACCAGCCACTCAAGGATTGGCTATTATGATACCTCTTTCTTTCCTTGAACAGCTAAGCTCAGCCATGGCATTCTCTTCCTTTTTTTGACTTTTCATATAATCTTTCTTTCAGTATCAGGTCCACAAAGACTGTGGAGCCTTGCTTAATTTCTACCTTCTTTCTCTTTAGCTTTTTTTCTTTCACCTGAGATGGCCTTGATTTGAGCATACTATATGTCTCTTGTCATATTGATCATTATATAAAAACTCCTCATTCCAGCACTCACCTTGTGACAGGAGTCATCACGTGGGTCACACTACTACAAATCATAATTGGTTTGTATATCAATTTACAAAATAAATAAAGCTCTACAAAATCTGGTTATGTGTTTAGCCATTCACAGGACAGTTAATTGAAAATGTCCTCACTATGCACTACAACATATGGAAATTACCTTGGTTTACCAAAGGTGTCCCTCCTGTTGTAGATGACAGGCTATGAATAGTACATTTATTCCACAATTTACCTCTATAATTCAAAGCCCTACCTACTTTGTAGGGACAAAAAATTGTGGGAGTAGGTGTTAATTCAGGTAAAACCCACACCCTATGAAAACTACATCAAAATTCATCAATTAGAACTTATGTATCTGCTTCCAGAATAATCTCCCCCCCCCCAAAAAAAAAAAAAAAATGAAAGGGACCAATGAATAGCTCACCCAAATTCTGCAGAAGTATAAATACATCTTACTATTCAATATTCGAGTTGAATTATACAAGTTACAACCATGACTGAGCACTGTCCAATTGCTGCCAAAAGTCAACAGAAAGAAGACTGAGCAGCCATGCATTCCTCAGCAGCAAGCTTAGGTTGGTCCATTTCTACTATAAATGTCAATACTAGGTAAGGCTGAGTGAGGTTTTCTCCGGTTCCTTTAATTTTCTACAGGTGAATTACCTACTTTTATGGTGTATGATCCTACATTTTCAAGTATATGGATAACCCTCACTACTACCGTCTTATATGATATTGTTCAATATAATATAATGCTCCAAATCAAGTTCTAAACGCGTTACTGTACGGTATAATCATTATACTATCGCTAAAGAACAATATAATTGATTATATATAGCTAAAAGCGACGCGGAGCTAAACTGGACTTTTACCAAAAATAAATCAGTCGGCAAAATAATATCCGAGTCATTATTGGACTGACTGGTAAAATAATTAATGTATTTCTTATAAAGTTGTAGTCACTGTAGGCAATAATAACCTGGGGCATGAAGTGAACACTACTGCCACGATGTCTGAACCAACTGTGCCAATATATCGGCAATATAACTACCACCTAAATATTCAAGCCCGCTAGCATAATTCTAGTTCAGTGCACTACCTTTGCAGAATATTATACATAACAATCGACATTCTAAATTTCCGTACTTCTAATCTCAATAATATTCATAATCGTAACATAATGAGTGACATTTAGGTGATGCCAACAGATAACGCAAACGTCAAAACTGACCAACTCCAGTGCCAATTACACTACACCATCTTTCCATTAATTATCTACATAATACGACATATTACTAGTGCACCTACCTGTTGTTGATAAAGATTTTCTCTTTCTACCCTGTCCATGTTACATTAAGTTACTATAATCACAAATTGTCACAAAAATACTTGTAGGCGTGTTGCGAGCGACAGCGTTATACACTCTCCTCCAAACTACTAAGTCAGACTCCATGAATATGCATATTTTTGGTATAAGAAATTAGAGAGCAATATCTAAATGGCATATACTCCTAGATTTTACAGCAGAGTAAGAGTATTCACTTTTTTTCACAGACGACCGTATATCTCTCTCGTGTCCTTAACATCTACTTAAAAAGCGACCGTGGAAGCATCTGATAAGAACCCATCTAACGGAGTCTTAACGCATTATGTCGATCAAATCGGAATAAAACATTATGTAAACTTATAGTAGCTCACGGAATATTCCTAAATCTACAGAGTCCACTGAATCACAATATTATCTCTTAAAAATATGATGCAGATACGTCGTTGCCATGACAACGAGGGTAGTGTGTGTGGAGGAGACTTGAGCCTACTTTGTGGAGTGAGATTCCCCTCGTCCACACACCCAGGACGACCTGATCTCTGTTTACAGCACTGCAAAAGCTGACACCACAACAAACAAAAGCTTCCCTGGCCAAAAAGAGGGAGGTCATCAAAATACTGGGCCGTTTCAGCCATTTGCAGATAATTAAAGCACGTCAAGTACTGTGGACGTGAACAATGGCAGGTGCAGCAGTGGCTGACCAAAGTGCCACCTTCCAGATCCGTCCTGATCTGAAGGATAAGTAAGTTTAACGTTTGCCTTTGGGGGGTACGTATACGAGGGGTTTATTGGCACTGTCACCAAGTGTGTTGCAGTTCTTGTACAATATTTATTTTTTTCAGTAATGGCAATTTTCCCAGCTGGTGGATAAGGGTGGGTAAAACGTTACTTTTCTTACTAGTTTACTCAACAGAAGCCATAGTACCAAAGGCGCCATTGAGGACTGTTGTCACATAGGACAAGTCGTCACATAGGTAAGTGTGTTAATGGATCATTCCAAGCCAGTCCTAACCCTCATTCGCACCAAGTCACTACTCACCATAATACGTAAAGGGATCAATTCAGGCCAATCCTTCCTCGTACCTTACCATGTCGCCACGTAGCCCAGTGTGTTAAGGGAGGAATCAAGGCCAACGATCACCCTGATTTAAACTTCAACCTCAAGTCTCTTTAAGTTGTCATACAAGTTGATGTGTAGTGGAAACAGTTCAAGCCAAATGTTCCTTAATTTTACCTTTAACCTCACAAAGTCACGACACACACTAATTTGTATAGGGAGTAGTCTAAGCCAGAGCTCACTAGAATGTACAAGATTAAATTTATTAGAAATTTTTTTTTCCTTATATGTCCAGACAAGATATAAAATTAAAAGAATGCAAGTTGGAGGAAATCACATGGTAAAAATCGAAAAAATAAAGGGCTCAGTTTCCTGCTCCCAACCATTTTAATTCATTTGCTCTCTTTTGTGAACATTTTGTGTATGGAAAAAATATCCTTCTTGTTTTTGAGAAATTTCCCTCATTTGTCCCATCGCTTATTATTGTTATCTTATTACCATTTGGATTGCCTCGGCAAGGAAGGAAAACATATGATTACATTTTACCACAGGCAAGCTTAATTCGAGCAGAAACAGAAGTGCCTTGAGGATCATGTCAAAAATCTGCTAGAGAAGAATGCTCAAATGGCTGGTTAAGCCACAGCCACATTAAACTGTTAATCATGCGATCATGCAAAAAAAAAACACTTTGCCAGTCTCTCAAAAGTCATCAGGAGGAGTGTTTAGCTGTG
>JAUTXX010039114.1:0-18129 GCA_032273605.1 Panulirus laevicauda
GGTTTGTGACCGCCTTACCAGGGGAAGACTGACTGA
This sequence comes from Panulirus laevicauda, assembly GCA_032273605.1. NCBI lineage: Eukaryota > Metazoa > Arthropoda > Malacostraca > Decapoda > Palinuridae > Panulirus > Panulirus laevicauda. Next base: position 37 of record JAUTXX010039114.1, read on the forward strand.
CCTGTTGGGTCCTTACTTCCTGACCGTCTCACCAGGGGGAAGGCTGACCTGAACCCTTTACTCAAAGTTTCGTAAGTTCCTTGAATTATGTTCTAGATATAAATGTACATTGTCATTTGTAGACACTGGACACCATGGTGCTCGTGCCAGATATTTACACAGTCGTTTGTAAATAGCCTTCATCGTGGTGTTAGTACCAGATGATTACAGAAACGTTTGTAAATACCTTACATTAATTTGTAAGTAGAGAATGTTTACAGAAAATGTTTACACAAACGTCTGGTGCCAGAGGATCAGGTGCAGTTAACAAGCTTGGTGTGTGGTGGTGAAGAAGGATGGGTGAAAGTATACAGTGTTATGTATATCGTTTGAGTCTGTCTGGGGTGTTAGGTAGTGATTGCCTCGTGTGCTCTGCCCCACTGATGAAGGTAGTCACGGTATGGCCGTTCATTGGCGTGCTTACCACTAGAATTGTAGATCTAGGAACCCACTGCGAAAGGTTGGAAGGTGTAGACTGAAAGGCCACTGCGAAAACTGAAAAGTGTTGAGTGAAAGGTAGGGGAAAGGTCCTCGATTGTCTGTTTAAAACTGGTGTTTTAGTGTATCATTTCCATTGTGTTTGATGGTCTGAGATCTGCATGTGGCTGGGCAGAGTTTCCTGGTATTGTTGGAAGATGAATGATATTGTAATGTTGTAGACCAAATGAGAATGTTTATTTTTATCTTTGCAGGTATGCTTGTGCAGTGGGCATCCTACGTGTGGCGGTGGGCGTGAGGGTCAGTGTAGTGGTGCTTGACGGTAAGACACTGTGAATCGTCGCAAAAATAGTTTATCATTAACGTACACATGTCGGCTTGTAGGTAAGCTAAAGTCTTCACGAGAGGTAAGCTAAAGTCTTCACGAGAGGTAAGCTAAAGTCGTCACGAGAGGTAAGCTAAAGTCTTCCTCATCAACGGAGATAAAATCCCTGATTGAGTTTGAAGCTGGTGGTAGATTGACGTGGGGAAGGGCGTGAGGAATTTGTTTAGGAGTCTTACCCGCCACTAGGATGAGCATGGGATGCACAGTAAATATGCCGGGGTCGGCGGCACAAATCAAAATATCCAGTGTTATTACTCTCCACTGATGTGAGGTGTATATCCAGTGTTATCACTCTCGACTGATGTGAGGTGTATATCCAGTGTTATCACTCTCCACTGATGAGGTGTATTGACGACTGACACACCATCCTTCACTGGACATCAACACTTGTAGGACGAGACATTGTCGTGGTGTGGTGTGTGTGTGAGGAACCCAGCCTCACTAACCTGGAGGTGAGTGTGGCTGGCTTGGGTGCCCCGGCACGTGTTGGGCCCTTTAGACACGCTTGTTTTTGCCTTGTGTTAACATTTAATTAGCCAGTTATTAGGTCTTGAGGAACGTTACATTCATCTTCAGTAGTAGAGGATAATGGGCGTAGCCGCACCTGTCGCTCGTCTGTTGATGATAGTGTCGTGAGGCGGGGGATGGGAAGGCCTGCCGTGGGGGTTGCCTGTGCCACCCCTGGCCACTCGTGATGAGGAGAAGAGGATGCTTCCTCCTCCTCCTCCTACCCTGCCACCCTCCAGCCTGGCGCCGCCGTAGGACAGCGCGGCTCTCACAGGCTCTCGCCTCTGTCATGCTCACCGTTGCCGTGATCAGCCCGAGCTGTTCATGCACGCTCACACGCACCTGAAGCTGTGCCTCCCTGCGTTCGATACGCCCTGGCTGTGACTGGGGTCTCCTCAGTGACGCCATGTTGTTGTTGTGTCTAGCAAGGTCCCTAGTAGAGTGGCCGGCGATATATTTTACCCTTGTATGGGTTATGGCTGACGGTGAGGCTGAGTTGTGATGGCGGCGGGGACCAGCCTGTCCGCCGCTGCCCACGGAACACACCTTGATTACAAGTGGAGTGCACGGAGGGTTGGAGTGGTGATGGGAAGGTAGTGGAGGCTAGTGAGGGGATGGTAGTGCTGGGTGGGAGCTGGGAGTGATGGGATGGTAGTGATGGGTGGGAGCTGGGAGTGATGGGATGGTAGTGCCGGGTGGGAGCTGGGAGTGATGGTCCAGGTCCTCCCTCGGTCCATGTGATGGTAGTAGTAGGGGAAAACGCCAGCGAGTGTGACCTACAGGGGTATGTTGAAGAGGGTCTGTGTATGTGTAGTAATGGTAGCAGGGAGGTCACCAGGCGTAAGGGAGGGTATTAGGGAGGTCACCAGGCGTAAGGGAGGGTATTAGGGAGGTCATCAGGTGCTATGGAATGCCTGAAAGACGAGGAATGGAAGATAGACGATGACACTTTTCATCGCTTGCATAATCTACGAACTGACACATTGTTGTGTGGTAACACCACATGCTAGGTGGACAACATTGTGGCTCAGAAACTGTGAGATGCCACCCTGCCCACGATGAAGCTTTGGGATGAACACGGCTGCCGAGGACGTGAGGAAGACCTGGTAAGGTTTTGGGGGGTGGGGGACCTGGAGAACACCTTGGGAAGACGCCGGGAAGACCTGCTTGTGTTGTTCGACTCCTGCCCGACGAGGGAGGCGTTGAGCTGGCTGGCTGTTGCTGGAACATTGCCAGTACGGTACGTTTCGGGTATGGCCAGACTGATGGACGACATGCGCAAGACTCTTTTCCCTCTGTGTCACAGTCTTGTGTGTTGAGTGACTGGTGGACCTACGTGTCGTATTTATCATCGCCTGAGATAATGAGCGGAGGGGAAGAGGAGGTTGTTACTGTGTGTGATCCACGTAGCCCGGGCTGGACCCAGGCTGCTGAGTTCGGTCGTTGGTCGACCTGGCTGTTGGAAGTCGCAGCCCGCAGGTCTCAACAGTCTGGTGTATCGTTTTATCGATGTACCGGGACGAGCGTACCGTGAGGGGGAGGAGGGGGTTAGCGGCCCCATCTAGGGTTACAGCGGAAGTACCTCGCTCCTGGTGTTCTTCTCTACCCTATCACAGCTTCCCTGCCCTGCCGCAGCTTTTCTGCCCTACCACAATTTCCCTGTCCCACCAGAGCTTCCCTACCTCACCACAGCTACACTACCCCGCCGAAGCTGCCCTGACCCACCACAGCTTTCCTGCTCCACCACAGCCGCCATGTTGTAGGTATCAGTTTTCTGTTTCGTCGTCGTGGTTCCTATTAGCGGTGGTGTCTGCTGCACCGGCGCAAGACTCGGGTTTCGCCCTCAGCCCCACAAGACTTGACGATTGACTGTGTGCCACACCAAGTCCCTGGCTCCTCATCACCGCTTGTCTCCTCCCAGTCAGGTTGGTCTCAACCATTGCCTCCGTATGTCCACTCCGTCAGGGACCCCCTCATGACCGGTGATTTATATCCTATCATTCTGACCCATTAGATAATGGGGGGAGGGTGTGCCCATTCACGACAAGGCTAGCGGGGTCGGTGGGTGGGTGAGTAAAGGAAGGTTGTTCAAGGTAGTGTGGCTGGGACGAGGCGAGAGGTGTTGCCAGGTTAAGGATCCAGATAGTGGGTGGTGGCAAGACCCAGGTGGTGGATGGTGGCAGGTTCCAGATAGTGGATGGTGGTAGACCTCAGATGGTGGGTGGTGGCAGGACCCTAGGAAGTGTATCCCCTGGTGACCTGAGACTTGACTTCCCTGTCATTCACTAGCCTCAGGTAAACTTCCCTCAGTAACCAGTGTAAACAGATGATGGTAAAACCGTTCAGTCCGTTCTCGTCCCAGTGAGACACGAGTGGTGTTGCTGCTGGCCTTGAGGGTATAGCAAGTATGGTCGTGTTGCAGTGTAAGAAGATTGCAATTCCATGCTTATTTTACCTCAACAATTGTATGGTATGTCTTCCATGTTTCCTGTCATCTAGTTCACTGGAAGAAGTGGGGAGCTGCTCCTCCTCACTGTTCTCTCCTAACCTCATCTGTGGAGGATAGAAATTAGACTATAAATGCGCTGATAACCTGGTCACAGAGGACAGCGGCTCTGTATACTCTTGTATCAGTGGAATGTTGGCTTGTGAGTGAGTGAGGCGTGTGGTATGAACCCGTCAGTGGCCCCCTGAGAGGCAAGTGTTAGGACAAGCATCGTGTGTCATACCTCCTCGCACCACCAGCATAACTCTTGGCCAATCCATTATTCTTGTTTCCGCTGAGGCGCCGGAATCGAGTATCCTGGGTGTCTGGCAGGGTGGAGGGCACAGAGGCTCTTTGTAACGGCTACTGCAACGGCTGACGGACGGGCCGCACCCACAGCCTCCCCTTGTTCCTGCAGCCATTGCTGCTGGTAAGGGGGTGGAGGGAGAGCTTAGCTCCCCACTACCCACCTCCTCGTCACCATATTGACATACCAACTCTCCCGTGGATAGTGTGGGCGTCGGTACATCTGTACAGGAAGTGATCGTGAGAGGGTTGTGGTTGGGTTGGAATCTCGCCTCAAGAGTGCAACGGGTCCGGGAAGAACAGCACCTCTTTCCAGTGTGTCTGTGGGGCAACTAGAAAGTGGAATATTTTCCTTGTCATAAGATGACCAACATGTACCATCAGCTGTGCGAGAGGAAGTGGCCCTGGATCATGCATTCCATGAAGTCTCGCATAGGAAGCCCTGCTGCTGAACTGGTGTCTCGTCGTCAATACAGAATACAGTGTTGCCTCAATGAGCACGTACTGTGAGGTGCTCCATCTTCACCGTTGTACTGTGTACACCATGTATGTCACCCTAGCCTTCATGAACTAGATTGTGTTGGCATTTATGCGTTGAGGATAATGTTCTTAGGGCACCGCGCGTCCTCCTAGTGTTTACACACACTGGTTACTGTGTATGGTGTTGTATCAGGTGGAATGCTGCCACCAACGTACGGAAGCGAGGAAGTGGATGCTCCAGGGAGGCATACATGACGCATCAGAACTAGCAGCATGGTGGTATTGCCTGGGTGGGAGGGGCCCACACACCTGGCAGCATGGTGGTATTGCTTGTATGGGAGGGGCCACACACCTGGCAGCATGGTGGTATTGCCTGGGTGGGAGGGGCCCACACACCTGAAAGCAAGGTCCCGCCAGCAACACTGGGAGAGTTGTACCAGATGGCCCCAAGATGGTTGTAGAGAACACCAGCTGCTGGTGGTGATGGTTGAGGAGGGGGTTGGGTGTCTTGTCATATGGTGTCCCCTGAACAACCAGGCAACACAGCCGCTGTCCCTCCCTGCATGGTGTGGCAACAATCAGGTGTGCCGGTTTTTTCCAGGTGGGGAGGGTGTTGGGGGTAGGGGGGCATGACCTTGTGAGGGAGGGTGCTGGCTGCTGCTGCTGCTGCTGCTGGAGGTGGACAAGAACAAGTTGGTAGTATGTCATGGGTAGCCTGCACCTGCACCGTTAGTACTGTCCCCCAGGACGCAGGCTAGGCTCGGGGACCTCATGGGGACCCGCCACACACACACCGGCACTGTAAGATAAGACGGCCAGGTTGATCATAGACCCAGTGTGGTGTTGACGGTGGGGGAGGGGCGGGGAGCGGTGGTGCGGAGGGCGGTGTGGCGCGCTAGGTATGCGGGGTTGGGGGCTGGAGGGAGGGGAGGTGCGGCCTCATCATTCCTCATTCATGGGGCAGCTCGGAGGGGGAGGTTAGAGGAGGGGAGGGGAGCGGGGAAGCAGTGTGCTTGCAGGACCCACAGCTCGACACCGACACCTGCAGACCTTCACATTGTTGGCTCGGCGGTTCCTCGCCGCCTCGGGTCACGTGACAGAACTAGTGAATGAAGTTGGCCGACCCATAGACCTTGTTGATCATATGGACCTGCTGGTGATCAGGAGGACCTGCTGCCTCCTGCTGGTGATCAGGAGGACCTGAAGTCTCTTGCTGGTGATCAGGAGGAACTAATGCTTCCCGCTGGTGACCAGGAAGACTCACTGGCTCCTGCTGGTGGCCTAGAGAACAGACGTCCTTCTCTCCCTTCCTCCTCCCTCCTACCCTCCCCCTTTCCCAGAAGTTGCATTGCATCATGATGGTTGCAGCAGCGGCGCCCCGGGTCACGGGTCGACCTAGTTTGTGACTGTGCGCTTGGCAGAGGCGTTGCAGTGGCGTTGGTGGTTGGTTGGTGGATTGCACTATGTAGGGTAGGGCCGTTGGCTGGCTCAGGATCAGTCGTCGGTGGGTCTTGGGAGGGATGTCTGTGATCCTTCCTTCACGCTGCGTTGAAATCTTTGTCTTCCCCGGCCATGGAATGGACGTGTTTGGCTTTCTGGCCGGCTGGCTGGCAGTTGATGCTCCGAGGGGGGGAGTGTGTGATCCCTTTCTCAACCCGCATTGAAATCTTTTTGTCATGTCGGCCGCCGCCGGTGGGAACCAGTTGCCGGTGGTAGCATCTCCAAGTTTACACTGGGGATACGTCATACCGCCGCCTCGACATGATCTGGTATACCTGTTGAAGTATGCCACACCTGCTTATAAACCTGAAGTAAACCACTGTGGCCCATATACTTTGAGTATACCGAACATCCTTATATTTCTGAAATCTACAGCCAGCGGCACTCGCTTGGATGCACGAAGTATAACGTACAGGCTTCTTCTGTATGGTACATGAAATATATTCGCAAGTGCTCGAGTGACTAAGGTTTACCGAACTCTTGTTTACCTGAAGTATACTGTTTACGTCATGTTCACACGAAAACACTCGTTAGGCACAAATGCGCACACATGAATACTTATTTAGTCTGCAACTCTGTGTTTTCTGCTTATATCTGCAGGTGATTTTGTAATGTTTATCATTATTGTTTTTACTTTTTTCATGATCACCGTTTCCTGTGTTAGTGAATTAGCGCCAGGAAAAGACGAGAAAATGCCGTTTTCGCTCACCTTCATTCTCTAGCTGTCATGTGTAATGCACCGAAACCACAGCTTCTTATCCACAACTAGGCTCCACTGACCTTCTCGTGGTTCACCCTGGCTGCTACAAGTGCTTTAGTTCAATCCATTGACAGCAGGTCGACACCTCTATACCACATCGTTCCAATTCCCTCCATCCCATGCAGGCATTCCACCCTCCTGCATGTTCAGGCCCTGATCACTCAATTTTTTTTTTCACTATCCCTCTCTCTCTCTCCAATTTAGTCTTCTCCTTTTCATAATAATGATAATGATATATTATTAATATTGATATTAATATTTTGTGAGCACATGCAGGTACACTGCAACAGATTTCATTATGGAGTTAGGAAGTCATGATAATTATTTCAAACGCCCCTCATGATAACTACAGAATATGAGGAATATTCACCACTGGAGGTGCGGGTCGTGTATGTGTTGTGTAATCACCCGGAGAACATGTGTGTGTGTGGACCCACCTGACAGAACATGAACATGGAGACACTGATCGTTTAGAATTGTCAAGTTCTGGCCTTTGTGAGCGAACCGGTCTCGCTCGGCCCACGGTGGCGAGTCCCGTTGTGGAAGGCCTTATGTGAAACTCTGTTGACTGTGGTGTTAGTAATGGTTCATGCAATATCTTAACTTATTCATCCATTTGGTGTGTAGTTCATGACCTGCTGGGGGTGTCGGATCGTCATTGGTTCAGTTGTATATAAGAGCCTGGGTGTCGGATCATGAATGGTTCAGTTGTAGTTTCGAGCATGGGTGTCGGATCATCATTGGTTCCGTTGTAGTTTCGGAACTGGGTGTCGGATCGTCATTGGTTCAGTTGTAGTTTCGAGCCTTGAGGTGGCTGTGGCCATGGCTGGGGCTCGAAGCAGTTTCATCTGTCTTGTTCTAGGAATATGTGGGAGCTTTTTTCCATGACCTAGACACCCTCGCTGCTCAGGGTTAGGACCTTTCCTTACTTGATCAGGATGTCCAGTGTTTCTCTGGCATCTCAGCAAGCTTTGTCACGGGAAATGCCTCGGGAATGTTATTTAGATGACGAAGTTTCTTCGATCATTTGAACTTGATTCATTTTTTTGGTGTTGTGTAAAAGATGCGAGACAGACGGGCGATGGACTTAGCCAGAGCTGAAGTCTCTGTTGTGTCGATGTGGCTGTTGTATGTCTCGGTGTGTGGCAGCGAGGGTACACAGTGCGCGCCACAGACATGACTTCCCAACACCGCTGTTCCCCCCAGATCTTTGGGATCGGCCAGGGGATGTCCGAGCTATCCCAGGGTTGTGGGACTCCCATAACAGGATTCTGGGATTACCACAACGCAGACCACTGTCCTGACTCGAGGGTTCGTCTATCTTATGGTGTCCAGGTGTTGTCTGTCGTCCGTCCCAGGACGCCGCCGACCAGAGGCTGACGTCACCGTGACCAAGATCTGTCCCGGGACGCGGTCGACCAGGGAGTGGCTCCACTCACCATCAGGACCTGTCCCGGGACGCGGTAGATCGGAGTGTGGCGTGCACCAGGACCCGTCCCGGCACGCGGTGTGTAGCAGAAAGTGGCATTACTAGGACGCGTCTCGGAGACGGAATGGGTGAGATGCCCTGGGACGCATCGAAATATCTAGGAAGGACGTACACAGACTGCTTATGGGACGTGGCCATATATGGCTCAAGGTCTTGGTGGAGTTGCTCCTTATATGATGGACAAAATACTGCCCATGATGTGGCTGGAGGAAGGTAAAGTACCAAGGGACTGGAAGGAACGAGGTTGTACTGAACTGGTTTCTCCGACGAGTGCGGTCTGTAGAATACTGGAAAAGATAACTTAGAAAGTAAGTGGGTGATGACTTCATGCAGAGGAGGCACTAGTATTTAAGCCTGCGACAACAGGATTATGCATAACAAACCTCTGTAAACGTGTGAGGGAGTGAGCTCTGTGTTAGAGGAAAGAGAAGGTTGGGTGGAGTGGGTATTGGGCCTGTGGACTGGCAGGAATCGTGGGGGAGATAGATGGAGAGAAGATTACTTAGACGGAAGGAAAGAGAGGATGTAAGTGCGAGGATGCGTGGTAGAAAAAGTTGGAGGTGGGGCTCCGCGAGTGCAGGACTTTTTTCCCCGTGCAGTACAGATGTGGGGAATTATAGAGAGGTAACTATTCACATATGTTGTACCTTGGTATTAGGCAGGAGGGAACTGGGAAAGAATAGGGGCTTGTGGAGAGGACGGGGCCTTAGGGAGAGGACTCATCCGATGGTTTAGTATGGGGTTGATTTGATGGGTGAGGGAGGCAAGAGAGGAGGAGGGGTCAGAGCGGGAGAGATGTGGTAAAGTAGGGCGGTGGGTGGGGGGAGGGGAGGGGTGAGGGCAGGAAGGGAGAAGGCTAGGGCAGGACAGGGGGGGGGGGAGAGGACTTAGGGTGGATAGGGCCGGGGCGGGTAGGGAGGCAGGCAGGTAGGTGGGTGGTGCGAGTCATGTCGGTGTGGGGAAGTTATCGTGAGGGGTGGGGCTGGGGTTTGGGTGGGTGGGGAGGGTTCTGGCTTGGGATGGAGAGGCTGGGGGTCAGAGGGCAGGGCAGACTGCTCTATGTGGACGACTTGGGGTCCTCCTTATTCGGCCGTGAAGGTCGTGACGCTTGACCCGGAGCTTGGACGACCTGGGTGGTTGGGTCGACCTGCCTCATTCTCTGGTCCTTTGTCCTGAAGCATGACCTCCTGTGACAGCCTTGGTCTCCTCCCCCCCATCTCGTCTCAGGTCATATGTTTTTATCATTCTCTCTTTGTGGTCCGTGGTCCGTGGTCCTGCGCCTCGCGGGTGACCAGTCGGGCTGGGAACCTCTGGTCTTCATGGTGTTACTTGCAGGTCCAGGGATCCCACGTCACCTTGCGTCACTTCTCAATTTAATGGCGAGATCTGTGTCACCTACACCAACAACATTAACGTTCTTTCACGTATACACACTGCCCCCATGTGTGTGTGTGTGTGTTGTGTGTGTGTGTGTGTGTGTGATGTAAACGCGTGCCATGATATGATAACGGAATGTCGCTATTTTACTAGCATACCCAAATTCGGCAATCTTGTTCACACATCCGCCTCTCGCCGAGCTGCCATGGCTACCAAGTGACCTGATGTCTTTATATGGCTTTGCATGTTTTTCTACACATATTTGGGTACTACGTCCTGTTCCAAACACACACTGATACCCATTGTATATGTGATGTGTGTGTGTGTGTGTGTGTGTGTGTGTGTGTGTGTGTGTGTGTGTGTGTGTGTGTGTTGTAAATGCCAAATTATGTAATTTGTTTAGCATATTATACCTAATGTGACGTGTTTCAACTCTCCATGATAATGTTTGTGTTAGTACCCATATAAGTCTTGATACACTATGTAGGTATGTCTTACCTGCTACACCACAGGTCCCACAGCATTATTCCCAGATATCCCATCCCGTACATTCTACTTCACACACAACATATCCCAGTTGTCCCCTTCCATTCATCCCAGCTCCCATGCCGCGTCCGAGGTGTCCCCGTTCATACATCCCAGCTCCCATACCACGTCCGAGTTGTTCCATCCGAACCTTTTGGTTGAGGCTGAACCCACCACGTAGTGTAGAGAGGAGCGAGCCACGCGCTGTTGGCAAGGCGAGGAGTGCTCGCCTCCAGCCAGGTAATGGGCGAGTGGAAACCATAATGAACTGGTATATACGTACAGGGTGTGGTGTGTTGACTGTGTCAGGATGGTGTGTTGCCGGATCCTCGCCCAGACTACGAGTGTTCGCAAGGATTCGTCTCTGTGGGTCGTGTCTCGTGAACCAAGAACCTTGGTGCTGCTGGTTGACAAGCAGGAACCCTCCGGCAGAGAAGCGGAGGGGAGGGGAGGGCTGCTGACTCTCCTGTAGGAGGCGATCATAATACTGGAATCTAAAACCTATGAACTTTATTGCCCTAATCTGAATGGTTTGCTTTTAATCAAGGCCATTTGGAGCAGTGTGTTTTGTAGCCAGAAGAAATAGTGATCCCGTTACTTTCAGCGGCACGCAGCTGGCTTCTTCCCATAGTTTGTGTGTAAAGACCACCCATTCGAGGATTGACTGTTATAATGCCTTCTTTCCCTCGTTCAGGTGGAGAATGTGGATTTTTTCCTTCTCTGTACCATTCTACCTTCAATGCGTCAAGTGGAACAGAAATAAATCCTTTTATCATTTTCTTTTTTAATCTTTGTCATATCTCATCACCCGACGTGGTTTCTGTTGTGGCTTACTTTTGCTTGAGCCATGTCGGCTATTGAAATGAAGTGGGGAGGGGGTGTTCACTGGACGTTTGCATTACCTTGGAGGAACCGCCTGTAGAGGTACGGGGGTGTCGAGAGCTGTCCGGGGCCTCCTCTGCTGCCATCCTTGTTGGGTACATATGTAATGATAGGTTTATAATTCATTGTACTGGGTATCATGGAGTGGGAGTTGGTTGGCCGGTACATCATGGCATGTGGCTTGGTGTTGGTGAAGTTCTTCATGGTTATAGCTCAGTGTTCACCCATAGGACCTTAATGTTGGAGGGGTGTACCCTTGAAAAGTTATATTACAACCCCAAACTCGACATAAATGTTAAAGAAACGGTAGATTGGAGAAATGCGACCTGGAGGCAGATATAAGGGTGACGGTGTAAGATAGGTAGATAGGTAGGGAGGTGGGTGTGCGCGTGTGTGGGTGCGTGGCTGGGAGGGTGGCGCGGGACGGGAGGGCAGCAGTGTGTGGTTGGAGTTGGGTGCTGGCGGGGCACCGCTGCTGCCACTGGTGTTGAGTTGAGGCAGTGACGGCCGACGCTTCACAAGTCATAGTGTGTGTGCAAAGGAACCAATATATATATACTGCCACTGGATTTTGAGGCAGTGACGGCTGACGCTCCACGAGCCACATTGTGTGTGTATCTGTAGGAGAAGCTGCATCTTCTACAGGGGAAGGACCTAACTCGTGTACTACATAGTGCCGCCCTGGGTGAGTGCCGCCCCCTGAGCTGCCAGTGGGTCGTGTGATGCAGGGGTAACACTAGGCCAGGGGACACAACCGCTCCTCACCCACCTGCACCAGCTGGTAGGTCTGCCATGATGACCTGTGGTCTTCACACCAGTGTAGTCATGGTGTAACTCTACCATCATGAGAACTGTGATACATATTGAGCGTGTTGGTCCCTGTTGAGCTGCCAGCCACAAGTACTTGGTCGACTCTTGTCAGTGTTGACCTCTCCCCTGGCCTGCTGCAGGGGTGGTTTGGTAGTACTTTCACTGTAGGGTTCGGACGAAGGTGTTTTTGAGGTGGGCCGCCCGACATAGAGACCTGGGGTGAGGTGGACCAACCGACATACAGACCAGGGGTGAGGTGGGCCGACCACAGTCCTGGGGTGAGGTAATTCTGGCCGGCGGCGGGATCCGTTGTTGGGGTGACGTCACATCACAAGCAACCTTGGTCCTTACGTGTCTGGGCGGCTGGTGGCCAGGCTAGGCTAGGGCAGACCAGACCAGATGCGTACACCTGGAGAGCTTGGGTTGTGGTGGGGGCCCTACACGGGTGGCCGCTCCCTCTTTACCACATACTACACTCCTCCACAGCTATACACGCCACACCCCACACTCCGGGGACACCAAAGTTATAGAACACGTCTATCTGTGTGGAGTTGATATAGTCGAATCTAAAGGAGTTCGACTCATCAACTTGACCCACTTACCCTACGTCAAACTGTTGATTCACTTTCCCTGTTCTGTAGATATTACTTGGCGTTTTTGCTCCCGAGAGCTGGCTGCTTGTGTGCTCCAGCCAATAGCTAAACCACGCCATCAATGCTATGGTTTGTCTTTGTATATTTAGACAAGTAAAGTGGTCAGAATTCGAAATTCAAAAAGCCATTGCGTCACCTAATTCCTGTGCGGCCGTTGGCAACTCGAGGGAGGGGCGTGTTGATATGTCTTTCCCTACACATCGAAGCATTAGAACACTCTGCTTCCTCGTCTCTCCCCTATCGCCTATGACCTGTCCCTCAGAAATTCTTTGAATAGTTATCCTCTTCATGTTTCACCCTCTTTCTTATATTTCAATTGAAGCTCGGCCTTGGCACGGACGTTTGTCCGTGATTGGAGCTTCCTGCAGTAGAGACCCTGCCACTCTGCATACCTCTGACGTAGGCCAACTTTACGATTCCATTTATGTGATGCCTCACGTGGGAGCCACACCTACCAGGCAGCATCAGGGGCAGCCTTGCTCCAAGGTTCCAGTCCACCGTTGCCGTATATGAGGGATGCCCAGGTTGGCTTTATAACGACGTAGTAGCACTTTGTCGCTGTACATCCGGACTCCACCAGCCACGCCAGGCTAAGCTGGTCTCCAGTTAGGACCTCCTGCCTTGTCACACCAGGTCATACTGCCCTGGTGGTGGGCAGGACCGTCCTAGTCACCTGGTGGACCCCGCCCTGGTCACCAACTCCCTCACCCCCCAACATGATATCCTAACATGGGGCCCCTCTCCCCCCCATCCGCGGTATCCTATCGTGGGGCCTCCCCTGCTCACCCTCCCTCCCCCCTCTTGGTATGCCAACAAAGGACTTCCCCCCTGCTCACCTCCTCCCCTGATGGTACCTCAACAAGGGACACCACCTACCATACCATGCCCTACCCTCTCCTCCCCCGGTGGTAACCTGTCAGAAGAGCCTCCCTTTCCTCCCTGGTGGCATCGTGTCACCCTCCTCTCCTCCCCTCATGTTTGGTGTGTTGCCTGTGAAGGATTCCAGCCCGCCTGGAGCAGGAGGGGCTCTTGGCTCTACGCCACGGTCAGCGCCTCCGTCCTGACCATGCCAAGGCCGCCCTCCGCCTCACCACGTCCTCCCCAGGACACCGCAAGAGTAAATTTGGTCTTCATTAATGCATTACATAAAGATCACTGTGGTTTAAGAGTGGGCGGGGGCACAGCGGCAACCAGCTGGCTGGGCTGTACACTGCCATGGTTCACTGTTTCACGGCAGATGGCATCACCCTTTGCACTGACGAGTCTGTTGACAGGCACTGTAACCGGCCACCACTGACTCACGTAGGCTGTCGTACTGACAGGAGGAGAGGCAGCAGGCAAGACGCACAGACGGGTAAGACACCTCGCCAGGACTCGGACGCCAGATGACGAAGAGAGGGTAATGTCAGCATGCGGGACCTGGAGCCGTGCGAGTCTCAGTAGGTCATGGGAACATGAGGATCACACTGTACAGGGCTTTCAGAACTCACTAGACATAAATCTGCCGCGTGTACCATACAATCCAGGTGTGGAGGGTACGAAGGCCTGCGGGCCGCGGCCTCCAACAGCCTTGCTGTTCAGGAGCAAAGGAAAACTTTATACCTGGCCAAGTTCAGGAGGCAAACGGACTTAGGATAAGGTACGTTCAGAACGTTACACTAATGCTGCAGACCAGAAACACCACAATAATGACAGGTCATAATAACCTCAGAAATACAGACCAGTCAGTGAGGGACGATCATGCAAGTGGAGCAGCACATGAGGCTTTAACGCCTGCAGATCAGATCGGTTACACCGAGAATGTGAGGCATAACACAGAGCTTGGCTTTGATGGGTCGCGTCTTACTGTACACAGGCAACACATGGGCAAATTCATGTCAGGGAAATTTGACTGTCAGTAGACCGTATCTTGCAATGATTAACTGAACTAGGATAACGGTCTCTCGTCTCGTCTGATGTCGTGCATTGAGAACATAAACAAAAAACTACCAGATGAATTGAATCGAGTGTGGCTCTCATGTTTTTAGGGAGATCTCAGACAGCTTGGGTGGTACTTACAGGAGTCAGGCTTGGGCAGGAGTTGTGTGTTGGAGCCAGGGTTGTGTTCCACAGGTGGTCAGGTGTTTATGGTTAGAGTCACGGTTGTTGAGGGCATCATGTGGTCAGTTGGATGGTGTCCAAGCTGGGCATCATCTGTCACCTTGCCTGGTCAGCAGCAGGTCGAGGGGTACTGTGCTGAGGTGCAGTAGGGTGTAGGGTGGAACAGCTTCAGAGTGTCATCAAGACGAGAGGATATTTTTATTTTTCAGATGTAACTACAGCAAGTAATGCTTAATAAGCCATCGCGTTACATAGTCATTGTGGTCGTTATTGGCTCAAGGATGGCGGGTCATTCTGTCTGTTTCTTTCCCTGCACCGCTAAGCCTTAGAAATCTTTACCTTCTTATAATACTCGAGACAGTTACAACCTGCCACCTATTTAAAGGCAGGTGTTTCATTCCTCCTGATCTTTATGATTATTTTTCCTTTTGTTCCATTACGTTTTCATCTCCCGAGCCCTCATTTTCCTCATTAAGGCCTCGCCTCTGTGATGTCTTCGAAATTAAATGAACCCCAACACAGGCAAGAACAGCAGTGTTACATGATCGCTATGTTGTGGCCACAGAAAATGGGTCTCGCCCCCCTTCCTGGGCTGCCTTTGGCCTCTTCTTGCCACCATGGTTCGTGCCTGGGCCTTCAGACGGATGTGTACTTACGGGCAGGGTAATCAGGAGTCCTGAGTCCAAGCTGTTGAGTCCTCGGTCGTGTAGGCTATTGGAAGCCGCGGCTGGCATGCCCACTTAACCATCCCAGTCTGGCCAGTCTGTTTTGTGAATACCTACCAGGGTCATTACTTGATTTCTCCACTGTACACGCCACTGATGACTGGAGGGAGTGTGTTGAATAGTCATGGCCCCCGGATGTTTAAGGTAGAACTTCCCATTATGTTCAAACCACCTCATTACTTTTTTCAGACCTCCATTGTCAACTAGGTTGAAAGCAGAGCCAGGAAAAAGGCAATTTTCGCGAGGGAATGCAATAAGTCGCCCTCCATATTCACTTTAAATATTACCGTGTCAAGAGTCACCGAGATTTTACTGATATTCTTCTACGTTGGCTGACATGGAACGCATTAGTTACAAAGTTGATTCTGGGTCATTTTTGATCGGTGAAGATTACTGGCAATGGTCACGTCACATGATCTGCCTCTGGTATTGTGTGGTGTGTGTGTGTGTGTGTGTGTGTGTGTGTGTGAAAAATTTTATCTTTCTCTTCCATTTCATGAATACTGACACAATTATGGTAGAGTGATGGTAGTTTCTATCTAACCTTTGTCCCCTCTGTAACAGTAGAAATTGATAACATCATAGAAATGTGTATTGTAAAGAGCTTGAGGAAAGCTTTATGATCACAGTATTTATTTTTTTACTGTTTGAAACTAGAGAACAGGAGTCCGGTACATGTATGATAAAGAAATGGGGGTATTGAACCAAGCCACTTGGGTATAAGGTTTCAAGTCAGTCGGTCCTGTTTGGAGGAATGGCACAAAAACTTTACGTTTTTATTTCTTTTTTTCTTCCTGGTGTTGAGATAAAGGAAAGGAAGGGGACACTTACTTATATCCTTCACCATCAGAAGAACCACAAGAACCACTTGGCCTCGTGTGAGGTATCAAGAAAGAGTGATACTCTGCTTGTAGACCATACGTGTCATTCCTTCAACACTTCTCTATGATGGCAACATACTACCGCACGTTATCAGTGTGTGTACTTTGATTTTTGAAATATTTGTCTTGCCAGTTGCCACAGTTACTTTTACAACGATGAAAGAAAGTACATAAAGTGAATGTAAGCTGAATTACATTACAACAAAACGAACGATGTTAGATGGGGAAAAATCGTAGATATTACTGCGCAAAATACTTCAATATAATGATATAAGACAGTTGATCTTTTCGTATCTATGACACACCCGAGTGGTCCGGGTTCCCGCGTGAGAAGTGCCCGCCATCTATGAGTAGTCAAGAGAAGCTGGGCTCGAGTAGTTCGGGGTCTGGGCACCAGAGAGCAGGCAGGACCAAACGGGCGGGAGGGTCGGGCATGTTAGAATAATAAATAGAATAAAAAAGAGAGGAACTTTTGGTTCGTGACCGTACGTTGCCTCGACAGTTGGTAGTAGTGCACTTGATGCCCACACCTGGTGATTATGCTGATGAGGGGGCGATCCCCTGCCCCTCATCACGGAACTCTTAACATCCAATGTTTTTAGGTTTTCAAGATGAACTCTCCAGTTCAGGTGGACCGCATCATGTGAGTGGTGTGTTGGATCTCCACATCCTAAGTACTTTTGTACATTTCATTAAACGTTAATATACGTACACGTGTGTTGTTTGTTGTTGTGTAAGTGTACGCGTCCGGTGTGTGTGTGTGTATGTGAGGAGGTGGTATGAAGTGTGTGTGTAGCCTTGACCATGGCCGCCAGGGGGGAGTGTCAGGCCTCCTTCCCTCCTTCCCTACCCAACACCCCACGGCCTTGGGTCCTGGTAGGTTACCCACGCTTACCTGCCTAACTCAAGGGACCTCATCTACCATACCCACATACCTTTGAACCTAATTGTATACATATAATTTTATTTCTTCTGTTACTAATTGCAGTTTTTTAAGGATGTTATTGGATTTTCTGGCTGTAAATAAGTTAGGGTCATTAAGAGAGTCTGCACTATGCTTCAACTCGTAACAAATATCAAAGATTGGCAGTAATTAATGTGGTCAGTTGTGTGCTTGAGGTGTGGTAGAGAAAGGAGGGTTGTAGGAGGTTGTGTTAGCGGCTGTGTGGGTGTTGTAGGAGGATGTGGTACCGGGTTAACGTTAGGGAGTAGGGCAGGCTACGTCAGGAGCAGCCCCGCCCTCTGCTGGCTGGCTGACTTGCATCTACCGTCCTCCTGCAGGAGGTATAACTGCTTCCTGACCACCTTGTTGGGCCACACTGCAGGCACCACCACCAGCCAGCCCGGGCTACACCTCAGGCACCACCATCAGCAGCCAGGTCGGTCCACTCCGGACAGTTCGTTGTGGGTTCAGCAGACGAGAGCCTGGCTCACGCCCTCGTGTGGTGCCTGTAGGTGAGATGTCTGCCTCGTCCAGCCCTTGGCTTACCTCATGAGAACATCGAAAGGCAAACATATTGGGTTTAGTTAGAGCTCATTCTTCTATTCGTTACTTGTACGACATATTGTATCTTTGTATGTCTTGTGATATTTCTAACAGTTTTGCTTACATTTGTTGAGAGTGCTGTGGCTTTTTCAGAAGGTCTGTAACTCTTATGTCAAAAGTAATGTTTTGTGCTTTGAGTCCGGACTTTTGTCACTTCAGTCTTACTGGTGTGTGTATGTGGGTGTGTGTGTGTGTGTGTGTGTGT
>JAUTXX010039332.1:0-18124 GCA_032273605.1 Panulirus laevicauda
GACAAATTTAAACCCTCCGTGCATTTGAAATCACCTTTACTGTACATTTTACACTCGCGGGACTTCATTCTCGTGTGTGTGTGTGTGTGTGTGTGTGTGTGTGTGTGTGCGTGTGGTGTGTGTGTGTGTGTGTGTGTGCGTGTGGTGTGTGTGTGTGTGTGTGTGCGTGTGGTGTGTGTGTGTGTGTTTGTAACAATTTAGCAAATTGTAAAAATGATCTTAGAAAAATATTCACATAAAATAAAAGCGCAAATGACTTGTTTCACAATCAAATGGGATTGCTGCAAAAGTGTTCCACCACACGACATTACCAGAAGTTAATCTCCGGTACTAAATGATCCTCTCGGTTTATGTAGTGTAAGCTAGGCTCGTAATGTGACACCATTGACATATTGTATCATTTGCTTTCGAGAGATTATCATCCAGGAAGACGTAATGTGACACTTTGAAATAAAGCCACGTATGATTTAGTTTTGGAAGACCACCACACGTAAGAGGTTGGTGAACAAGTGTTCAGATACATGATATGGGATTCCACTCTACTTGGCGACGGTTCATGGGTAGGTTTCAAAGTCAGTTCTGTTAAAGGTGAAACTGCTTTGGAAGCTTTATACCCCGATGGGAATGACTCTGTGAAACCAGATTCTCACGAAGGTACTTGTTCGCTCCTAGGCTCGGCTCGTGAATGCATGCACAGTGGTTCGTGTAAATTACGAGTTGGTCCTGTGGTGAAGTACTCTTGATGGCTGCAAGCTGCTGGGGTGTCAGTCCACAGGTTTTAGAGGCTTGTGTTTACCTGGATACCACCACAGTTCTGATACTTTCAAACTTTATTGGAAAGTCTTATGGGCCTGTCAGAAATAATCAATTTCGTTTACAAAATCTTTGTATAAGATGAAAAAGGATATATGGGAAGTTTTTTTTTATATATACTTCTAATCACTTTAGTTTACACGAAATTAGTTGACTATGTCACAGTACCTCCCAGATTTTGCGAGAAAAGAGGGTCCTGTTGGGTGCAATATTGTGTTTCTTTTTAATGTGAATATCACGTTTTTGTGGTGGAATTTTTGACCAAGTGGAATCTATCAAATCACGTAGAAAACGCCTGAAGTTGTCGACCCTTCAACCCAAGTAAAGTACTATGATGGCCATCAGTTCTTTCCTAGGTTAAAGTCATCTCCCAAGTTGACAACACTGTTGCTAAAGATCTCCGTGGGTTCCTTTTACTCGTAACAAACTCCCCAAGAAAATAGACAGTGGTGTCTTACATTTATTAAAAGAACTCTTACCCTGCAGGATTTTACATTCTTTTACATGCCTTTAAGTAGAACGTATTTTTAGCTGCAAAGTGTTCAGATTCAAGTCGGAAATAAGAGAAAGTCAGATTTTACGATAGCGTAGCACAATATATGCAGACTTAGGCAAAATTACCATTGAGTCTCTCCTGGTGTGTAATCATATATAAACCATCTCATCTCTCTGAACTAGTCATCCAAAGGGAAACAGGAAAGGTAATCACTATGCTTCTTACTTAGTGTAAAGACAATACAGAGCCACCTATCCTTTTAACCTTCACTGCAGAATCTATTTTATACCAGTCATATGAGGTATTATGTCTGCCTTTGGCTCTCAGCGCTGTGGGCTACGCCGCCGCTAAATCCTCGCTTTTCAAAACAGTGGCCACATATTCGAGAGTGGTGCCGAGTTTAAGCTGCCCGAATGACTTTCAGACGGTGAATATGCATGATCATAATACCAAAAGCAGTGATATTTAAGGTCTGTTTAGATACTGGCCAAATGTGCTCCAAAAGTTTGTGGCCCAAGCCTTTACGAATTCTATATTTATAACTTAAAAGTTGATGATTTGAATTGGTGTATAAGAAAGTGATTCTTTTTCTTATCTTTTTCGCTTACATTTGTTCCTTGCTTATCTAAAATGCAGGTGATACCAGGATACATATTAGAGGGGTTGGATTATCAGTTATTGATTGAAAGCTTACAGCTGCCAGGCTTCTAACAAATGCGGTTTTAGTCTGTATTTTTCTTATCCTCGTCCAAAGCATGCAACACTATAAAATTCAAACTAGGTAGTGTATATCTTATTTTTTTCTCTCTGACGGGAAAACTCTTGGCATGCAAGTCCTGACCACAGCACAGTGCCCCTCGTAAGCCAGGTTTTCCAAGCAATAAAAATTCCATATTAAATTTAATTTGGTTTTACTGCACGTTGAAGTATAGATGAGATATTTCCTTTCCTGCTGTTCATTATTATAAGTTTGAATACAAATCATCTAATGGATTTATAGCAAACAAAAACTTAGAAAATAGATAATATCACACGGATGATAGCAGCATAAGTGGTAAATGTAAGTAGAGAAGAATAGAGAAAAATAACAGGGAAATAGTTATGAAAAAGATAGTGTTAGGGAGAATGAACAAAGTGAGTAGAAAAAACAACAGCTGTAAGGGAAGTAAGCAAAGTGTAAGGGGGTGCACAGCAGTGGGGACTATAAATGATACGTCGGAGGATGAGGGAAGTTAGAAAGTAGGTTTAAGTCAGGAGGTAGGCAGCTGTGAGGGATAAGCAGTATGTAGGGAGATACACTGAGGTGAGCAGGAAGATGAGTACGTATGGAGGTAAACTGAGGTAAAGAGAGACATCTCATCAAGGAGGGACATGAATCATTAATTAAAGATAAACAGAGTGGTGAAGGGAGGATCAGCTGAACGGTTAGGATGATGAAAGGTATAAGGAAAGTCAACGAGGAGGGAGGCAGGACTGTGGCGACGATACACAGAGCTGAGTCTAGACTCGAAAACCCGACGCCCATGACATTGAAAAAAGGAAGTTAAGATATTACGATAGAGGTGAAAGAGGCGCGAAGTTGAAGGAAGCATTAAGGAAGGTAAACAGGGTTGTTAGGGATACGAACAACGTAGTTAGGAAGAAAAATAAAACTAGAGTAACATGGGTTGTTAGGGAGACGAGAGACGAGGGAAGGGAGATGATAAGAAGAGTAAGCTGGGTAGTGAGGGAGATAATCATAATAATGAGGGAGATATCTCACTGAACGGGGAGGTACTGGGGAGAGACAGCTGACACCACCCCTCGCCCCCCCCAACAATAGGTCAAATTGATTTGGTTGTCAGACGGAGACGTTCTTGGGGATTCTTTTTTTTTTCCTTCCTCTGTGGGGCAACACTTATGGAGAATAAGGCACGGCGCGCCATTGGTTCGCCGCTAATTGTGACGGACAAAGAAATCCTTACATCAGTGGGAATAGACTATACAACTCACTCACCCTCGCCTTGCTTTATTCTTTTTTTCCTTGTTTCTATTTTTGTTATGACCTCATCTTGCTCACTATTTCTGTTTACTTAGAATGTTTTGTTTATTGTCATCATTTATCTGCTGTAGTTGAAGTAGGATGGAGAACATATTGCTTGATTGTAGTACCTTTAGTGATCTTCAGATGATTCAACAACAACAACAACAACAACAACAACAACAACAAACAGTAAAGAGTGTGATATTGAGAGCTGTCTCCCCCTCCCTCCCTCTTTTCAATGACATCTTTTTGTTTCATTGAGGATTAGGCGCTGGATAGCAGGATGTTACTGTGCTTCAGAGGCGGAGATCAGAACGGTGCAGTATACAAAGGAATTCAACCAGTAAAAAACAGAACCCTTCGAGGCTATTTGTGAAAGGGAAAGTATACGAAAAATATGCGTATGAGAGGGAAGACATATATAGTTGAAATAGAAGAATACTGGAAACTTGTAACTAAGGAGACGCAAATGTCATTCGAAGGTCTGAGACAGACGAAAAATAGCTTACTTTTCACAATCAGGATCTGGAATCTCAACAGTGAAATGATGGGCTACGTTTGAAGGAAGTATTACTCGAGGAAACTGTACTCTTTGTGTGTCGAGTGACGATGATGCAGCCTCGCCGAAGGTGACAAATAATGATTTGTGTACATCTTAAAGCTGTTCGCTGGTCAGTCAAGCCTTTAGGGGTAATGAGAGAGAGAGAGAGAGAGAGAGAGAGAGAGAGAGAGAGAGAGAGAGAGAGAGAGATGCAGATGTATAGACAAAGGCAAACAACTCTGCAGACTGTGTTCATATAATTTGTGATGTGACTTTGAATATGATCAGCAAATGCGGATGACGGGTTTTGTCCTCTGAATGCTGTGAATATCACCGAGCGCAGAGACCCCGTGTTTACGAAGGCCTCTTAGATGGGAGTCGTAACATTAATGTGGCATTTACAATGAAAGAGCCGGGATTGTGTGTGGCATTCTAACGGATCAATACCACAACGTTCATGACCCTGGAGGCTAGACACCATACAGTATCATACTGCAAGCTTTGTATTGCAAGTGATGTAGACAACCTGGTGTATTGAAAACGGGTATTACCTGGGACTGTGAGAGGGAATCTACTGAGTTTTCTTGGATGTGAGAGGAGGAGAGGAAGGACCTTCGAGGGACTGGCTGAGAGGGAATTAGAAAGATTGAGGAAATGTGGGTCGCTCTTTTGTGATGACTTGGTAGTGTTTCACTTTGTTTCGGTTGTCTGTGGAGGAGCGAAACCTCCTATGATTTCCTCATACATCACATGTTAGCTTTCATAACACGACTGAATTCATTTCATTGAGCTGGTTGACACGATCTTGAATTATAACTCAGTGGTGTGGCAAGTGTCTGGTGAGATGCGGTGATCCATGGCATAAGCAGCAAATAGAACGGAGACTCTAGAAGTTTCATTCTGTAAAATCGAGGATTCACACTTGTACCCCTTGCCTTTATAGAAGGGCTCGTACAGTTCTCAGCGGACACCTCACCTTGAACCGTAAGAACGGTAAATAGCCTGATTAACCAGTGAACCAACACTGTCACCCTCTTTATCTAAGAAACTCAACAACTGTCTCGTGTTCAGAGATTAAGCGGCGGAGAAGACTGAGCGAGGAACTTCTGCCAGCCAGAGTCGATATCGCTGATGAAAGTTTGAACATCCGAGCTCAGTGTGTTTATTCTGAAATATTCACCGTTGTTCTTTGTGACGTAGGGGTTCGGCGGCCATTGTTCAGTCTTTGGGATTGTGAATCCGACATCAAACGTTATCTGTTTATTACACCTGTGGCTCGGGATCTAATGCGATGTTTCGCCTTTTCTTCGTAGTTTTGGCAATCAGCCGTGCACTGTGTACATCATATGCTCCGGTTGCTCCAATTGCAGGTTCCCCTAGCATCTTCACCGCTTTACACATCGCAGGTGTGTGAGACGAGGCTGAGGGTAGCACAAGTGCTGTTACCTGGCAGGACATACCTACCTACCTCTCCATCCTCTGAGAAAACTTTTTACCCCCGTGTGCTAGCAGGATGGGCCTTACCACCCACCTCTCTCGTCGAGGAGGGCATACCATGTTTGCTTCTCCTGTTCCTATGCATGGAACCTCATTCATGAGACTGAATGAAACATGAGGGGAGGAGATGGCTTCAAACAAAGTCTTGGAACTCAACCGAGAAAGGAGTAAGTTAGACATGAGGCAAAGGAAATAAAAGTCATACGAAGAAGTTAAAGCTGGTGAGACAGACCAGACGAGTAATGCTCCTCGAGAACATGGGAATAATTTCCTTACAATGGTGATCAGTGTTTATTGGCTCTTGGTAAAGGTCTGCTTGGAATACAGTATTGTATCATTTATTAAGTGAGCTTGGTCATCAAACACTACGTTTAAACCTTCCAATTTTAAAGAGACATCATATTCTAAAAACAGCGAAACTCTTCAGCGAGAACAAAAGGCGAAGAAGACCCTATATGAGCCCAACGAGCTCATCTCCGGAAGCCTGGCAGACATGGCGTCATATGTCTTGTGATAGCAATGTCCGGCCGTCAGCGGGGGTACTGCGGCCCTGGCCTGGGTGAGGGTTAACATGTTCTGAGCATCACTTGGGAAGGGTGGGTCATATCTCCCCCTCCACACTCCTCCCAGTATTCTAGACTAAGCTTCCCCTCCGTCTGTCTCGGGCTTCACACCCTATCCCTTCATTTATACTGTTCACTTACACATCTTTTCCTACATCCACGATGTTGTCTCAACACCATATCGTCCATACAAGATGTTTCTGTACATCCCTCTCCCTCTACATTGCTCGCTCCGAACCCTTTGCAGCATATACGCTGTTGTATGCATCCACACTTTTCCCTCCTTCGATACTACTCTTACCACAACCCTCCATCCATCTACATGGCTTCCTAAGATGGTCTTTCCATTTATGCTGCTGTCTCCATGCCTCATCTTCCACCTCCATTACTCCAAACATCTGTATAGCTGCTCCTTTGTATATTGCTTTCACCATTTCCCTTTCCTCTTTGTGTGCTTGAGGCATGACTCTTTGCTAACTAGGCTCACTTCCTTTGGTTTTCCGATTCCGTTCTGTAATGCATAGTTTCCCTTTCAGCCACTCCATTGTCGTTCTTTTTGATGCATCGGCTTCTCCTTCTTATACTGTCAACAGCAGTTCAGAACATTGGAATTTAACTAGATATTTTAGGCATTGCCATCTCCTCCGTTCTATTCTGGAAACACCATACTATGAAAATCACGAGATCTGCTTCTCCAATGCTGGGATGTATTACATATGCCACAGATGCATCTCTTTGAGAAGCCGTTACATATTGGAATAGGTCTCATTCGACTCTGTATGGAATATTGTTTACTTGCTTGAGTGGTGTTTCTTCCATCTTTCTTTAACAGAAGCGTAGTCAGTGGTGGTCAGCCTCACCATCGCTCCTGATACCAGATTTCTTCAACCATCCATCTCCGTCCGCCGTGTTGTTACTTCTCGCTCTGTTCTGAGAGTATTATTTCGTCTTTTGTAAGCTGTTTGTGTGTGTTCCAGCCCCTAAAATTTGGTCTTCGCGGAAAGCGAACATGCTTTTCTTCCCATGGTTTCTGTGTATAGAGAAATCACACGAATAATCGCCGTTGTGATTCTCCTTATCTTTGACCAGCAAAGCTGTGAAATTGTTTACTATATTTCGTCTTACCTTCTTCGTATAATCTGTCCACTTTCAAAGATAGGGTCTGTTAACATCTGAGAAGCTCAGATTAATCCTCCCTGTATCTTTTTTCAGAGATTCCTTAAACTTTTCAATCGGCAGGACTTAAATGGAAGCATATTTTCGTCCGTGTCGTCACCAACTATAAGAGAAAAAGAAAAGTCTATTTCCTTCACGCCGTGTTTCGTATTCTTTCCCTTGATATTACTCCTTCTACCTCTTCAACACACTCAGTATCCCTACCACCATCTACAGTTCTCTGTATACATTGTTTCCTCTGCAGTCACACTGTCCTTGCATTCTTCTCGCCATTCACACATTTACCGCCGTAAATCTCCGCTCAATCACCATTTGCTCTGTTCCTTCCAGAACCATTCTCGGTAACGCAAATACACTGCTCCTCCCAAAGCCCTCCTTGTGAAGTAACTATACTGCTTTCTCCACGGCACGGTCTCCGTCACTCCACTCCACGCTCCTCTCTCCAACTTCATGAATTCATAAACACTCCCCTGATCTATACTATACTGTGGCCCGCAAATACCTCTCTCTCCATCTTTAGTGTACCTTCGATACTACATCCTCTAACTGTTCTATTCCGTTCTTAGTCCACCCTGTATTTAGTGTTCTCTTAGAGCCCATTCTTAACAGTATGGTATAAAGCTTGGAAGAGAATGAACAGGAAAAAGAGCATACCCGGAACAAGGATGTAGAGATGGTTAGGACGACCCGGAAGATGGATAGAACGTAAGGACGGGTGAGAAGAACGCAGTAGGAGTGATAGATGTAAGGGACGAAGCAGGAAAGGCAAGAGACGAGGTAGGGGCGAGGCAGGAGGGACAAGTGAGTGTGACAGTTCGGAAGGGAAAGGCAGGAGAGACAGGTGGGAGGGCTGAGGCAGGAGAGACAGTTGGGAGGGTTGAGGCTGGAGAGACAGGTTGGAGGGGGCGAGACGAGGAGGACAAGTGGGAAGGACGAGGTAATGTATATCATGATACGTCCACTAAAGGCAAGGTTCCACACGGCTTTACTTTTATTTTCATGATCCATCGGCTTAAGACGAGTGTTCTGTGTGGCACTGGCTGTCATGGTACGTCTTGTGGCATTACTCCGTCTAGTGGTGCCTCTCGTGGTACATCTTCTCTTGGTACTGCTCCTTCTGGTATCGTTGTTAGTCGTCTTGGTTCTACTTTATGTGGTACTCCTTCCTGTGGTACTACCTCTGTCATTCCTTTTAGCGGTGCCTCTTGTGGTTGTGCCCCTTGTGGAACTGCCTCTCGTAGAACTGCCTCTCGTGGTTGGTCTTTTATGGAACTGCCTCTCGTGATCGGTGTCTTGTAGTAGTACTCCTTGCGTTACTCTCTTGTGGCACTGCTTCTCGTCGTCTTACTGCCTCTCATCATCTTACTGCCTCTCGTCGTCTTACTGCCTCTCGTCGTCTTACTGTCTCTTGCATTGTTGATACCTCTTGTTTTTTGTAACACCCTTGTGCTACTGCTGCTTTTGCTACCACCTTCGCGGTAGTCCCTCTTCCCTTGTGTGTCCGTTGAATTATGGCCGCTTGTAGGAATGGCCATTTTTAGTACTGTCGTTTATGATACCACTCCTTTTGACAGCGGTGTTTGTATATTTTCTAGATGTGGTAATGCTTGCTGAGACACTGCTTCTGAAGCAGTAAACATTGTGGTATTGCCTCATGTGGTAGTGCCGCTTACAACAGCGTCTCTTACTGTACTGCCTTTTGCGGTGCACTTTCTAACGGTAGTGTTTGTTGAGGCACACGTCACTCGCAGTAGTACTTCTTTTGTTGCTGCTTCGCACAGTAGTGTGTCTTATGATGGCGCTCTTTCAGCTACCGTCTCTTGTGTAAGAGATGATTCTCTCACTGACTTATGTGGTAGAGTTGGTTTTCGTACCGACTCTTGTGGTAGAGATGCTTTTGCTACTGGCTCTTCAGTACCGTAGGAGAAAAAAAAGAGTCTTGTGTTAGGTTGTAGAAAATGAGACTCAAATACCGCTATCCAGATGTAACTCTTTTGCGGTTAGCGTGTTTATCTGACTGCGCTTGATCAACTTATTGTTACCTTAGATCTTAGTCATAGATACCTTAAATCTGAGGTTCACGAGCATTAGCGCAAGTTGTCGGACGGTCAGACACATCGATACACGGACATCGAAGTGATAAATATTTTTGATATACACAGGTAAAGAACCGTAGCCGCTTGTAGATGTCAGGGATTCACAAGAAGGGAGTCGATTACATAGTGATATTGTATAATGTAGTATTAAGCTGGAAGAAGAGGGCAGAGGAATAACACAGCTGAAAAAGAACTACGACTCTTCAAACTGGGGCATAATAGCAGAGCTTCCTCTCGTCTAGTTATGTAAATGAGAAGGATGTCTGGCCGAGTGATCAAAGTCGCTAGAAGTTAAGCCATTAATAACTCAATTATTCTCTTCTGTTTTCACTCTTGGATTTTAGTAAAGTCTTAATCCTATTTCCGTAGGGGAAAGTCCAATAGGGTGTTTTTCACGGAGTTAAATATGTTAGGAAGTGAGATTGATTCGTTTTTCATATCGTGGCCAAAATGTCGAGCTGGAACTTATACAGACTCTTTAATAAATAATCTGGAGATAAAAATAATGAGCAAAAATTATCTTTGTCTTCGATGATGTACAAAGAGGGGACGTCTGAATCGGTTACAGAGGCAAGGTATCTTTAGCAAAGTTGTCTTGACTAAGTTCGAATGTTGGCAGAAACGTCTCTTATTTCTAAGACATCATTACCCCCTTATGCAGGCGCCTTCTCGTTGCTTAATCTTGTAAATAATAGATGAATACTTTTTGTTTATCAGTAAAGTTAGAGCCTCTTAAAGTACTTTTTAACTTTGTGATACTCTTAAGATCAATCTTTGCAGAGGTTTTGCCTATTTTTATAATCAGGATTCAGGCAGTCATGGAAATAGAAAATTAGAGAAAAAGAATGAATTACGAGGCGCATGAGATGTCTAAGTCAAGATGGACGTGGACTGTTGTCTGTGTGAGGGGTACACGGTCTTGGGAAGTCTCCTATGGCAAGAGTGATACCTTGCTATAGAACTTTCATGAGCCAGTTGATAGAAAATATCCATCTTGAATATAAAAAGTTGTTATGAATGTATTTTCTAAACTTTAAATGCATAATTCTTGATAAGTTTTGAATAGTCGATTTCTTTATAGGTTCATGGATCGATCGAAAAGTGAATTTACACTTCTTGTTGATATGGAAAGTAATCAATGGTACATAAACTTAATATCTTGTTTGAAATCATGGATGCATTTCGAAAAAAGATATCGGTCAACTTCATTTGGGCGACAGATGTCTTCCGTTTGCTTGTCAAAAACAGTGTCGAAAAATATGTCCACTTCCAGAGGAAGAATATGATACCGAAACGCAAGTATTAACAACAACAACACTTACTTTCCAGACCTAAAACTGTGTCTAGTGAAGATTACAGTTCTTCTGAGAATGGGTGAAAGTATGGTGGAGTAAGAGGCCGTAGGAGGCACACCACAGACAGTTGTGAAAGCTGGGAACACCAACGGGGAGGAACCTGGGTAATGAGTACCTTATCCAGAGTCTGTTGTCGCTGGCGATGCCGGAGGAGGGCGCTGACGGAGGTGAAGATGAACGTAGGAGGAAAGAAAGACATTGTTAAAAGGCTTAAAGATAGACGAAAAATCGGTGGTTAGGGAGTGTGGAGGATGGAGGAGAGAGGCAGTAGAGTGATGTCTCCCTTCATGAAAAAATCGGTGTTTAGGGAGTGAGGATGATGATGGAGAGAGGCATTGGAGTGATGCCTCCCTTCTTCATGAAAGAAATCGATGTTTAGGGAGTGTGGATGATGATGGAGAGAGGCAGTGGAGTGATGCCTCCCTTCTTCATGAAAAAAAATCGGTGTTAAGGGAGTGTGGATGATGATGGAGAGAGGCTGTGGAGTGGTGCCTCCCTTCTTCATAGCACTTTATCGCGTGGTTGTTGGAACTTTGTTGCATGAAAGTCCCTAAAGTAAACCCCAAATCCTTCCTCGTCGCTTGACAAGTTAACGAAAGCCAATAAGTGGGATGGAATTTACTCTGTGGGGAGTTTAGGATGTTTAGGGGATCGTATCGCTTCATCAGACTCGTGTTTCTCGCTGAATCAAGTAATTGTCTTGTTTTGATGATAACTTTTATTACCTTTTTTATGACAGAAAAAGATAAAAGAGAATACGTTTGACATACTTTATTGAGAAAATCATCCGCTGTTGGAGACTCACCCTCAAAGTAATGGTCGTTGATAGCAAGAAAATGTGTTGTGATAATATCCTGCGATTGGCGTCGATCTCTGAGAGACAAGTTGCTGTTGGAAGTAAGAAATATGCTTATTGTCATATTCAGATTCGCTTTGTTTTAGTATAAGCGAAACATCAATTGCTTTTGTACTTTCGTGTGACAGTGCCACGGCCACAATTAGTGAGGTAATGTATTAATTATGACATAGAAACTGTATTATTACTGCCTCTATTCATATGCTACTTCTAAAACAAAAAATCAAACAGAAAGAAAAATTGAATTTTTGTATTTGGGTGTTTCATGGCGAGCTCCGCCAGGGTTCCCAGGTCTGCCCCAGAGGGACGCTCACCTCTCTTCCCGTGGTCAGCTCCTCCCTCCGGCGGGAGACACCTCTGCTGTAGCTGTTGATATAATCATAGGTTGTCTTCGTTTTTTATGCAGAAAGCTGCGGTGTCCGACACCACACAAAAGCCTGGTCTTTCTAACCGCGAGTCACACACACACACACGCGCGCGCGCGCACACACACACACACACACACACACACATACGCACAGGCAGTCACCGATCAGGGAGGTATTGCCGTCTGAATATCTTGAGGGTTAGTGACGGTGGCGAAGGAAGCTACTACTAAAGTGGTTGTCAGGTTCTCTACCCTGGCTCAGGTTCCCTTTTTCCACAATTGTAGTGTATGCGGCACCGTTATGAAAGGAAGAACAAATCCGCCCGAAAAGACTGAACACATTAAAGAGGTATGTTTTCTTTTCTTAGCAAAGCCTTTCATCTCACCAGATGCTTGGCTACGTCGGGTTCAACGGTGAGATTATATCTTTTTTTTCCTTGATATTTTCAACGGCTTGGTGATGGCGTGTTCTCGTACTGTGTATCATCTTAGGCAGCCGCCCGTCTCTAAAGGTAGCTGGCATCTTTCCAAATGTTGTTCCAGCCTTGTCTTTGGATTTTCTTGACGTCATCATACCTACCAGATATATCCTTGTGATGCAGACTGCATTTTAGCATTTGTAGGTGAGCATCGATAGATTTGAGAACGTCTCAGGAGGGTATTTGTGTCTATATCTTATGATAGGTTATGGAAGTTTGATACCTCAAGAGATGCGTGAATTTCAAGAGCTTCGCCGAGCATTATTTTCTTATTGACGAAAGTCATATGAGCTCGACTTTCCTCCAATTTAAAAGTTCCCAAGAGCATGATCCTTGAGCATCAGCCACACGAGTGTTTGGAATATGGAATGGAGCGATTTTGGAAAGGTGGTGAAAATGCTTCATGGTTATATTGTAAAATATTCATCAGCGAAAACGAAATTCAGCAAAATTGTATTATTTACCGGTAGCCAATCATGTAACAGGCTATAGAGGAGCAAAGGTATGATGTATTTTCAACCTTTGGTAAAAAATTAACGTCAGCCAAGAACTTCTAACAGAATATTGTTTTTTCTTACTGAAACAAAATCTTACTTTGTTATCTAAAACGAGACACTTGGCTTCACAACAACAACAACAACAGGTAACTACATGTTCAACAGATGTATAACATGAATAAGATCAAATTCCAAGACTTCTTATCTAATGAAAATAGACAGAGTCCTGTAACTATACAGATTTGGTTGGGTGCAATATACCAACATTTTGGAGAACTTGTAGGAGACTGGAGGACATCCTCCTGGATGGCGTGGGGTAGTGGGGTTTTCTACACGTTGTCTCGAAACTCATCCCACCTGATAATATACCTCTGGTGGATGTTGAAGAATGCAGTCTATCCTACCTTCAAGGAGTTCAAGGAACAGATCACAAACGCCTTCCGACTAATTACAGTTGTGCTGCAGCGTGCCAAGCAGTCCATCCCAGATGTCAAGAATGTTCAGAGCATCTCTTGTAAACCAAACGTGCATGAAGGAACTCACAGACTCGATAACTACACTGAATGACTCCCACTGGCATGTGTTTTATATCCTTCAGTTATACATCAACTGGAAGTGTGGGTATAATTTTACCACTCGAGGTGAAAAATACAGCGCATAGATGTTTATTTCTGCGTATATGATCTTAGATGCTTATTCCTACGACATTCCATCTGATTTACCTAATAAATTTAGAAATGTGATAATTTGATTTACATTTTGCATGTGATAACGAGAGAGTAAAACGAAGTCTGGCTCATACTCGCTGTGCTCTGCTGTTCTAACATGATCGACGATTTTTTTGAAAACAGTAATGCACCGTGTTCCACCCTTCCCGGAATTGCTAAGTATGTAAGAGAGAATACTTTCATTGTGATCTTAACGAATCTCCATCCAAACGTCAAGAAAGTATAAGGTATGTAGACCATCGTCTTTGTTACAACCTCCAGAATTCGCAACGTTTATACATATCAGATGAGATTCAAATCCACAAACAGAGTCGTTCTAAGAGTTTATCTGGATGAGAGTGTAGCCAGACGTGTTGTGTGCTGCTTGCATGGAGCAGATGACTACACCAGACAGATGACATTCTCTCGTGAGTGAACACATTGCTCTTCGCATGATTTCAAATCGATCCAAAGCCTAAACAGGTTTTTGCCATGCGCAAAAGTACTAAATCTGATTCCCTGACAGGTATGATGAAGGAGGTTGAACCTGATATTCTGAAATCAACATCTCTATCAGAATAGCTTGTGAACAGCGTATCATGTTGATGCAATAACTTTTGTCAACAGGTATCTGAACCTGAGTGCCAAAACTTTTAGCTGTGTTCAGAAATGCTTCACTTGGCAAATCCTTCGGTTGAAATCTCAAAAACTGGTCTTGCGCCAACATTGCAGGCGGATCACTGTGGCTTTAACGATAGTGTAAGGGGAACCAAGAGGCCAGTCAGACAGGCACAGAGGTTTCTTTTGCATGTCGGAGCAATAGGGTCGTTGACTGGAAACTGCTGTTGCAAAGTGCTAGTCGGAAGTCAATTTAGCTTTATCTTATCAAATCGCCTTGTAATCTAAATACTCCTCCACATGTACCGACTAGCTTAAGAGGAATGACAAAACAGACATTATTCTGCCGCCGTTTCAGATCGGTCAACTGTTTTGCATCCTTCATGTTATGATCTAAATGAAGCAGGCGAATAAGTCGTGGTATCCCTGGCTTATTTGCGTGGAGCATATGAAACACACACGAATAGTTACGGATACAAGCAGGGTGATGCTTTGTTTGGAGATGGTTTGATGCCTACCAACATTGCGAACCATGTGAACTTAGAGGTCTGACAAGCAGCTACCCACCCATAGACTTACAGGAAAATTGTGTGTTAAGCGCAATGACGATGAGTGATAATTAACAGTCAATTTCTTTTGGCTTCTCTCTCAAGTGGTTGTGTGAGGTTAAGGTACTCATTAACACGAGACGAGAAAAGAGCAGAGAGATGGCTTTAGCAGCGTTTGGATGTCCCTCATCTGTTGCAGGATTTGTGTTGTTATTTGGGATTGGAGTCAATGAATGATATCAATAATAATGATATAAAGCACCTCACTGACGTTCATGGCCGCACTTGCATTGATCGCCCGAGAGTCCTCCGCCAACACATGCTTACAGTCAACCTAATGCAGGTTCCACGATGTAAGCACAAGCAGGGAATGCCGACAGTAAAGTAAAAATCATCATCGTTGAGGATGAGGTCTTTACTAAAAGTGGCGACATTTCGCTCTTACGAGCATTGTCACGTCACTGACAGCCTACACCAAAACATCGAGTCACTTACGCCAACGCTGGAGTGGAGGAGGTGATAGGAAAAGAGGGGAGTGGATGACTGGTGCAAGGTAGGGGCAGATGAGGTCGGTGGTGGAGGAGAGCTGGGGTGTAGAGTACCTGGTGGAGTGGCAGGAGGAGGAGGAGGAGGAGGCATGTTCGGTGGGGAGAACATGTTTGAAAGTTTATCTATATTCACCAACTGATGAATATAAGTGCTATGCTCATCGTAAGGTACACTTTGTATGATTTACCATCAAATCATTTTCTCTCAATTCTATCTGGTCATCTGACAAGTAGCTTAAGCATGTAACTAGTCCCTGAGATGGTCGTGCTGGTCACGGTGAACTGCGTACGCGTTGTTCCTGTTTGTTCGTCGGGCATATCTGTGTTCACCTTCCCTCGTATACAAGTCTCTTGACGTCCCCCCCTGCGTACAGTTTGCTACAATCTCCGCAAGTGATAATATAAACACTGGCACTGTTGTCTTTGTCTTTGCATTCGTTTTTATTTTTTTTCTGGTGATTCCATTGACTGTTGTGCTTGTTTGGCAGATTACTTTTATGTTACTTGTCTTAAGTATGCGTAAGAGGGTGATAGCAGTGTACCCTGTCGGTGTACCCTGTCGGGGAAGGCGACTTCTCACACACATTGAAGTTGCTCTTTCGGGTTGCTCACTCAGGATACTCGTCGCCTTCTTTCCACATTCGCTGATGTGCGGAGGAACCTTTAGTTCGTCAACGTCTCTGTCATATACTAGCACTCATTCCTTAAATGCTCCTGAATGCCCTAAGGAAAAAGCTCATCAGAACGCCCAGCTTGATCCTTTCACCGTGGCGATCAGATCGTCTTCGTTTGTGAGGTCTTTTTGAACACTTTAAACCCTCAGTTGTTTTATTGTTTCATGAGCTCCATGTCCAGAAATGGGAGGGAACCGTCCCATTCCTCCTCCAGTTTAAGCTGGATGGTTGTATCTACGTTGTATAATCTCTCTTTTAGATCCTGTGTACTGAACGTAGCCAACTTATAGTCTCAGGGATGATATCAACTTAAAGACCCACTTGTAGGAATTTCATGAAAAGGTTGGCTGATAACTGGACGTATTAGGAAGGCCATGATCATACCACACATTTCTTTACAGAATCTGTCATTGAACATGAAATAATTTACTCGTGGGGAGTGGGGAAGGTGTATTTATTCAGTGATTATCCTCTTTTAAGAAGCCTTACTGCCTTGTCTTTAGGGACGTACGTGAGACTAAATAAATCAAATAAACAACCTGAAGTATAAAGTGTACGGAAAGCCCGTAAATAAGGACCTCTATTATCACCATGTCGAGAGGATTAAACTAGGCGTTCTGATTTTTTTTTTCTTTTTCTAAGGGCATTCAGAATAAGCAGTCAGGAACAAATAGAGGATGAGTGGTAGAACATCACGGAGACATTTACGGAGCTAATGTTTCCTCAACACGTCATCAACGAATGTAGAAGGACGGCGACGAGAACCATAACCGTAGAGCCACTCTTCCGATCGGGGGCTCTGTCCTCTACCCTCTCAAGCGTACACAAGGCTAACAACAGAGAGGTAGTCTGCCAAACAAGCACAGCAATCGTGTATATTTATATCATCCCTTGTGGCGGTTGCAGCAAAATGTGAATAATGGACGTGAATTCATACAAGGAACGGGAACAACACGTGTGTAGTTCGCTGTAACCATCACGACCGTCAGACGGATTGGAAAAATGCTAAGCTAGTTCTCGAAGGATAAAGAGGTTTAGGAGAAAGTGTATAGAGGTAGCAGTAACACAAATTGTAGATACGATAGCGCAAAATGATATGTTAAGCATAGCACTTGTTATGAATCTGTTGCTGTGTAAATAAACTTTCAGACTTGTCCTCACCTCCAAATACACCTCCTCCTCCTCCTCCTCCACAATTTCCTCCCTGCCTGCCGCCTCCTTCCGTCCACCAACCGTCCACTCCCATTCACCCCCACCCCCTACCTCCAATCCTCTCCCGGTGCGTCGTAGTATAAGAGGGTGTTTTTAGTTTTGGTCCGTCAGTAACTTGACAAAACTCATGCGAGCGAATATGTCGTTTTTAATAGACTAATTCACAACAAAAGTATTTTCAACAGGTTCCAGGATGTTGTCATCCATAGCGAATGCATGTAACATCCAGTTGCTTAGATCTTTGTACGAAATGGTTCCGTGCAAAGGAGCCCGCCTTATCCACCCAGAAGCTCCATCTTCCACAGATTTTGGTCATGACTTAATCAGTGGATAACATGTATATGTAATGATGTCCTTGTAGTCCAGGTCTCACTCTAGTATAACTGGTGACAACAAATGTAAAGATATGCTTATTGCTTCCTAAAAGCTGTGCTTGTACATGAACTTCTCGGCTACCGATGGACTATGTACCTACCTTGAAATATCAGTCAAGGTTCTCGGCTAGCGATGGAGTATGTACCTACCTTGAAATATCACTCAAGGGTGAAATATCCATGTTTACCAGATGGTAATGGAAAGGAAAAAAAAAAAAGAAGCAATGAACAGCAACAGAGAACTGGGTCCTTACGACGTTGTTTGTAATAGTAGGGATCACAAACTCACAGTTTAGTGTTGGCAAGAGTAGAAAGACATTACAGATCTTTTAAAGAGGACATTTTTTAACTCTCTATGCAGTTAAGGAAGCGCAAATAATGTCAGCTATAGATTGTTAACCGTATCTACCTATATTGGTAAGTCATTCAGAATCTTATCAGTCTTGTTGAAGAAAAATGTTGAAGAAAAAGTACTTCGCCTCATTCAAAGCAAAACGTTTGTTCAAGTTGGTATCCATCACTACGGGTTGAATCGGACGAATCCATCTTTAAGTAGACATCCCTCGTGTAGCGGTTAGCGTTCCAGAACGTGACGCTGGCTATGTGGGCCTGTTGGGAAATGACCGGTGTAGACCCCGTTGCTCACCAACGTGAGACGAAGGGTATTCGAGTACATAGTATTCG
>JAUTXX010039443.1:0-18119 GCA_032273605.1 Panulirus laevicauda
TATATATATAGTGCCCGACAATGAAATAGTCGCGAGGAGGCTGCGGCACAGCAATCAAAACGACCAGGAACTGTATCAGCA
Organism: Panulirus laevicauda; assembly: GCA_032273605.1. Lineage (NCBI taxonomy): Eukaryota > Metazoa > Arthropoda > Malacostraca > Decapoda > Palinuridae > Panulirus > Panulirus laevicauda. The sequence continues at coordinate 82 of JAUTXX010039443.1, forward strand.
AGGTTCTGAAGCCATTTAGGGTCCAAGTTTGCCGTAATTTCATGAATGACCGCCTTCACTTTTGGTAGCGAAGTATCCCCCTGACGTAATTTCATTTTCATAAGTGCCCACAAGTTTTGCGTTCGGTCAGGTTAGTGACTACCTGGGCTACTCACTGAAAAACTCCACTGTATAGTGCTTAAGGCAGTCAGTGACGTGTGGCAGGAGCCCCATCCTGCATGAACACTTCGGCCTTGCACTTTCTGAACGAATCAGGGAGAATGTTTCGCAGTAGCTCAAGGTCCTAATTGCGTATGTTCATGGTTTCATTCTATGCCAACACTACAAGGTTCACACCACCATAATACTGAAACAAAATCCCATTCCATATCCATAAGTGAAGCAGGAAATTTTACATTGCTTGCAATGTACTTAGGGTCAAATAGATCACAGCCTGATCGCCTGTACACACACCCGCCAAGGAAACCACTCACAGAAAAAGTGGACTTGTCACTCCAGAAGACACTTCTGAATTGAGCCGCATTCCACACTATTTATTCATTTATTTTTATCTGGTGCCTCTGGCCGGTACTTAAGGTTCTCATGTAAGCGGCGTTGAACTGTCCTTGCCGACACATCACTGAACAGTCTAATTTTTTTTTTCTGGCCTTCCCAGGGCGTTTCACCTGGGCCGATGTCAAGGTTCCGCGGTTCATTAACTTTCTTCACCCATCGTAGTACTGATCTCAAGCTCATACCCGTAATATGAAAAATTTCCTTTCGTGGCTTATTACTAATTTCCCTTGTAAGTTGTAATTACTGAAGGTATTTTGTCACGTGTAAGGTGAGAACTTCCAACCATAGTATGAGGTTAAGATACGAAAAGGAAAAGAGAAAAATACGAAAATCCGGGGCCATAAGTGGAGCGCACAAAGACATTCCCACCACCTCTTTCATCAGCGGAACTACTAGTGAGGCGGGTTCATGTGATATACCGGCATGTCATGTAGCTTACCACTACTCGTTAAAGGGCGCTAATTTCACTGGCGGACAGCAACATATTTTACGTGGGGTAATTTGCGTCATTGGCGGGCACTGTATATATATATCGTACCATTGGTATTTCACCCAGCCTTAATGAGTGATGGGATATTTGCTTTGTATATAATTGTTACCTGCTTTGTATTCCCGCTTTTGGTTAAGATCTTGACCAGGTATTTGATTTGAAATATTCATATATATTTTCTCTATTTGTAGCACCATATAATTAAGTAAATAATTGTAAATATGCGTCCCGTGGCGGATTTCGAAAAGTTATATGCAAATCTGCGCAGACTTGGTTGGCTATTTGGGCTTTAGGCATGTCAAAATCTAAGTAGAAACGTGTCTACAAGTTACAGGTTTAGGCATGACCTTCCTTATAGTGTAGGTCTTGCATCCCATACCAGTTGATCCACTGGGAGACGGAACTCCCAATGAACCGTGATGCCTTGCCTCTGTGCACACGCATAGCATAGCAGTATACCAAGTCTTTTGAAATATTTCGTCTTTAATGCAGATGAAAAATTATAATCCCAGGCTGAATTATTTCTGAGCGTGGTTTGACTCTGTGTAAGGTTTAATACTGTTATTGTGCAAAGCTTTTACGAGCTGGACACTAAAATTTTAGTGTCCAGCCAAGTAATTTGTGAATATAATCATAAATAGACATAAAGGCAATTATGTCATGCTGTTGTGGAACATCATCTCCTCCAGAACCAACTAGCCTCCTTCACAGCTTTGGTTTTCAAATTGGCTTTAAGGATCATATATTGAATGCCCTCTTTTATTTCCTGTGTTTTCATCCATCATCTTGCAAGTCGTATATATGAAGCATTGTACTTCCAAGAATAAATTACTTATTTTGATGAAGTAAGTTTTATTAATCCCTTGAATGGAACAGCTGTTGTTTTACTGTTTATTGATGCTACTTATGACATACTATGCCATCACTTCAGGAATGGTAACATTTATATATCTATTTCATGGCAACAATCACTGGAAAAGATTCTTCAGTATTATTAAATTACACACCTGCTGAGATGCTCTAACCTGCAGGTTATGATCTACACATCTGGTTTGTTGATAATATTACTGCATGTGTTTCAGTCCAACTGGTAGAAGTGAGAGGAATAGTAACAGGAAAAAAAATGGCATGGGCATATGTGACCGACTGTGTATCTAAGCGTGACATCAATAGTAATAACTCTGATTCCATCCAATTACAACACTGAATTTTAAGTCATGGTGGGGCTGGAAATTGACAGTAATCTTTATATTAACGAAAGTAGCTGCGGCTCTAGGGAACGACTAAAATTGGGAGATGCGAAAATGACACATGGTTGCGACTGCTTAAAGTCGCCACTACGATCTGCACGAGCACGGTGGCCAAATTTTGAACGTTTTTAAAAAACAACTGCCTTCTTGTGTGTGTGTGTGTTGCCTTATTTGACTCTCATCTTCACTAAATTCATTGTCAGATCACAAGCTAATCGACAAAAGTGGCCTTAGAGCCGCAGGGGCTACCTGTCCCTTTGAGGCTCGGTTATATATCACAGTAACTATATATTTCTCGGAGGATCACAGATGAGCTATCAAATACGAAGAATGCATTGAGAAGAACGGCCAGAATCACTTGATAATTTGAGACGAGCTCCTGGGTTGAACCCTACGATCCACCCACTTTTATTCCTCTTTCCCTTTCTCACCACACTGCCCAAATGCTTCCTAAAAATCTCGCCGAAATTTATAAACTAACACCCTTCCCTACAATCAAAAATCAAGATAGACATTCAAGGCATTGTCAGCTGCCACCGACACCAGAAACGTACGGTGATGAGAGTAAAGATGACTGCCATGGCGTATCTTACATTAAGAACACGAACTGACACGGCTGTAGCCCTGATAACAAGTACGGCGATATACTCTGGCCTCTCATTACGATAGTGAAGGACCATGAAGCTGTTAAAATCTAATGGAAAATACCCTTGCATACATTACATATTCCCTGATACCTTGCTGTTTGTTATGCTAATGAAAATACTAATGATAATCAAATAAGCGAATCTACAGAAATGACAATGTCAAGTGAGGCAACAATTAGAATAGGCGAGAGTATGGTTTATTATAAGTGGCTCCGTTATACCATAATGGACTGTAAGACGCGCGTATCCAGGGCTTGGTCAGGGAAGGGGGCAGTTATGAAATGGCTGTGATAAACTCAAAATAAGTCTTATGCAAGAAAATTGTATCTCATAAAACTTTAAAGCTTTCGAGTTATGTGAACGTTAAATTCTATCACAAATATTAGTCAAAATGTCAGAAGAGAATACAGTTGTACAGATGGAAGTTTATTTTGTAACCGGCTACTCGTTTAGTACCATACAAGCATCGATAGAGCATCATGCTCACTAGAACACCTTGCGCCGTACTAAGTGGTGAATGATGATAAAGAAAATAATGAACGAATGCTTTGTGCAACGGCCAGATGGGAGCGCTCGACCACATCCATCAGACCAAGTATCTGCAATGCCGTCAGAGACCCTGAAATCAAGTTTCTCATAGCCAAACTCCAGTGACAAATTCTGGCATAAATATTATTATTCATCCATTCATATCCATAAAAAGTAAAATAATGTGACGATATTTTTCTAATTTTACAGTACCTCGTACAAACTTAACTCCTTTATTAATACAAGCACGTTTGTTAAGTTCGAATTACTTTATATCTTTATCATCAATTATTTATGAATTTCACTACGTACGTCTTCTTGAACCTTTACATCTAATTTTTACATTAGTTACCCCCAACAACTATTATCATCTAATCCTTACTGATCATGAAAGGTACCATTTTACTGAAGAATGTCAAAAGTCTCACATACATCGTTGTTGAAGATTTATTTTTCTGACAATGACGATCAGAATTTGGCATATCTGGTAAGAACACACGACTGTTCCTTTTTTTTTTTGATAAAAAAGGCTCCACCCTTAAAATAATTATCATCAAGACCAAGCTTAAATCAAAATAAAAATGGCTCGCAGTAAGAAAGGAAAAACGACCCTAGTGTGAGAATTGTTCACCTGTTTTACTTTCTTGCTATCACTGGCAATCAGTCTTCTTCAACCTGATAACAGCAGTGACTATCTTCCCTACGTAATAACTTCATACCATACTCTTCACCTACATTGTTTCCACTGTGGGTATGTAAACCTGTTTGTGTGATGGCCAACATAAACTCGTCGCTACAACCGTTCATCCCTCAACAGCTCCTTCGCTCCCTTAACCCCCTCGTCAATTCCTTTCATCACAACCATCATTACAAAGTGTAATTAAGGGTATGGTTAAACCAACACTTTTAACCTGTAAACCCGGACATTTACATAATCAATCCATCGTTCTGTTCCATCTGCTCTTGTTATCACAGTGACAAAAGGTCATCATTATCCAATAATCATCGCTGATATGCCATCATAACGACAAGGTTGTGTTGATACACTATCACTGATCATTGCTGTGTGAAAGTCATTACTCGAATACATTAATTAACACAGTAGGTAGGTAATAATGACCACCATACCTACGTAATATACCTGTGAGGGCCACAGTAACCCAGACGAGGTGGAAGGCCAGGACAACTCAACACCCTTCAAACCTCTGTGGCTCACCTCTTGCTCCCCACACAACACTCCTGTGTCTCACCTATAGACATACACCTCTGTGGTTCATGACTCCCCACACTTACATCTATCTATGCCTCACGTCTCAAACGCCCCTCAAACAAAAATGAAAAAAGGCAATCCAGTGGGAAAATATTCATAAACATAGGTAACGTTCCATGGCTATCAACGTACGGAGAAATCCATGACAACTATCCAATGTTACAAATTTTCGAAAACCACTTTTTATTCACACATCAACAATGACGCTTAACTTACTCTATTTTTCCTAAGAATTATTAAGATGGTTTCCCTTACACCGAAAATATATTTACATTCACCGGCAATTTAAATTCTTGTAAAGGTTAGGCTTGGAACCTTCACTAAAAAAGGATTTTTAATAACGTTGCCGATTCACCTTTCCTACCGTCAAAGGATTCCTACTATACAATAACATTTTGTAGAAAAAATAATCAAATCGCTTTACTTGGGTTATATTTTTGTCGTATTATACTTTCGTCATATATTCATTAATGTTCTAATCTGAAAATTTGTGTTCTATTTGATACTTGTTTACTTTCCCCTCTGGACGGTAAATACGTTTTTATGAGCTAAAAAAAACTCAGTCAAAAACATGCTCAGTTCCAAGTCGCATAGGAAATGCTGATATCTTATTCTTGGCATCACACAATCTTACGGTAGCACTGATATTAAATTCCTGCTAATATCAGACTAATTCAACGTAAATTAATCAGAATTTAGACTCATGTGCTTGTACGTACCTCATTCGCTACCCCATGCCTTGGATAAGTAAATGACATTACATTTTGTGAAAATTTCATCATACAGCAAACTACGTTAAAACTTTATAAATTCAAAGTGCGTGGGCAGCCAATGAATACTTTAAAGTATGCTTATGAGGTCTAACTGCCTTATGTGCACGGCACAAAATAGTTACCACCACCAATCTACTATACTACACATGGATCATTTGCAAAAGTATTCAGGAAGTATGGATCTACGAACAATTTTGAAAATCTTGAACAATAGGTTAAACATAAGTCTGTTATGTTGCATTTTTACATAGCTTTCTTCGTTAAGACGTGAAATTTGGTTTGAAATCAATAATATATAATCTAGGACTGCAAATGAACCAGCGTTCTTGTTTATGAGGCGTGACTATTGTACCATACACAATGGAATAGTAAATGTGATGAATTTCCAAATAAATAACTACTTATATGTTGTTTACGTGGTTCTTACCTTTAATGGAATGAGCCCAGCAAAACTTGTGGCCGTTGTTCTCAGATTCTCCAATCTAAACGACTGACAACGTCAGCCCGAGCTTATTGAAACATGGACAGATATCCCTGGAATATTCCTCTGCTTGGACAACCAACAGCACAACTGTAAAACTGCAATATGACCAGCACTATCTGTAGAAATGGAGCACCTTCCACTCAAATGACAACTTGTAAATGTGCAGTGAAATGTAAACAAAGTCACGTGACTTCACGTCACGTTTACAGTCCTCTAAAAACTTTAAAGTAAAACACATGGTGGTAAAAATTCCACTTTACTACTTAATAAAATATTCTTAAAAAACCACAAACATTTTGTTTGTTCAATTGATTGGTATACAACGCTTTATCCTTTTTAGAACATAACGAACTTTAGAAACAAAGCCTGAATAGTGGATAAGTGCTTAACCAATATCATTTGTATGCATAATGTGAAGTTTAGTTAAGAAACATTATTCAATGCACAACATCAAGAACAGTACAATAAATCTTAAGGTGTGTTCTTCCACCTATTTTTTTAATGTTATCTCAGACAGAGGAAATTGCTTTGTCCAACAGAAGACTGTTCTGCACCATTATTTAATCTTCCTCTGTAAGCTGTATTCTTTGTACTGTTCTGATAGGCCTCAGGCAACCTAGACGTATATTATACAATAATATGGTAGTCAGTCTTTGACTTGCTTTGTTATCCTTGATATTTTTACAGTATTCCTTATATGTTATTCAGTCCAGAGACTGTTTGTCATTGTCATTTTGCTGCAATTTCTTTTCATATTCAAGTACAAGGTAATGTATAATTCTAGCCATATCTTTAGCTCTGTTTTACCCCACAATGTAAATCTATGTCAATATCTAATGTTATAATGTTAAAGGGTAAATGAAACAGAATTTCACAAGTTCTTTTATTATAACATGGAATATTCACATTATATTATATACAAAACATATGTACATGAGCATCATAGCATGGTATGTCATACAGGTTTAACAGAGTCACAAGATAAGACAACTTTGATAGCAGCAAAATTTTCAAATGTACCTTACAATGTCACTTACATAATTGGTCTTTTTACCAGTAAAAACTGCAGTGTTTCTTAATACTTGTTACAAGTACTAAGAATATTTTCCTTGTTTGGTAAGTGACTCAAAAATGATACTCAAACTCTATAACCAAAGTGTCACATCTGTTCCTTTGATGAAAACCCTCTGACAAAACAGATACCCCTATAAAACTGTTAATTGTGATGTATATTGTGTTGTTCACTAATTGTTTGTTTTTTGTATTTTGATCTCAGGGAACACAAGCTTTGAGTATTATATCTGATGAAAAATCATACCTTGTATCAAAATAACTATGAAATTTGGGTTGCACATCCAACACTGTCATTTCTTCATACCACTACAGAGGTATAATACTTATCAACCTCACAAGGTATATAGGCTCTACTAAGTCACAGTAAACACAATTGAAGATTTAAGAAAATAATTGCAAATCAGTACGTGCTACCAATAAAAAAAAGTAGAAAATTATAACCATGCCTGTAATCTGACCCTGTCTATTCCATGACCTACGAAAATGAACCTTAGTTGAGACTTCCTAATTGAGCCACATTGCCCGATGTTTTGATTCATATGATGGATGTGCAGCACTGACAGTTAAACCTCACAGGAACACGTGAATAGGTATCAGCCTATAGCATTTGTGCTGTGCAAGCCTTAATGTTGTTTACATATCAACAGCATCAAGTAGCTATAGTTGCACAGATCCTTTGATTTTACACTAGTGCATTGAAAACCAGAATGGTCTATACCATAATCTTATCACATAGATGACAATCCTGAGGCAAATGAAGAGTACAGGTTTAATATATCAGAGCAGAATGTTACAGATATGAAGAATGACATTAAACATTACTGGAGATCCTAAAACGAGATGAACTTAACACAATTTACTTTCACTTTAACCCAAATTTAAAAGGGTTTCTGCAAAATACCAAACATCATTTTATAAAAGAAGCATTGCCAACTCAAGAAACTTTCAGTTTGGTTTCTCATATCCATCTTCCCCGCTGCATTTTAACATGCATAACTCATCATACACCAGCCTGCAGATGTACAACAGCTTTAGGTCTGGCTACATGACTCTGTGCTCAAAAGAAATAAATACTGGTATCGAAAATGAACTTGTATATACACAATCACATAGGTCAGGAGAATGCAGTATTTTGAGTCTTACAATAAATTCATTCATTCAGTCTAAAACAACTATCCTACTAATTGTGTTAGAGACTAGCATTGGGAATGAAATTCATAAAGTCAACCAAAGGAGCAAACATAATGCAATGATACAGCAAGCAATGCATATTTACATAAAAACTGCTCAGTACAATACTGAGAGAAAAAATTCCCAACACAAATATGCAATCCCCCGACAAGATCAATGCCAACACTTCCTGTACAACTCCAATTTCTAAATCGTAAGCATGCCAGCTTATCACAACTCTCATCTCTTGTACACTCAAAATGGAAGAGGTGGGGAAGATTTGACACATGACGTTACTATAAAACAGGGTTGTAACTAATTGGGTAATCATCCATTAGTCAGTGAGTGCTTGAAATTGCACAAAGAAAGAATCAAAGTCAAATATTTGACAATCAAGCAACCTAGAGATGTTCTAATAATGATAATAAAGATTTTCTAATAATGCAAATATGAAAATAAGCTTCGTCAAACTACTATCCCTGTTTCACTGCAAATGATCATGTTGCATATTAATATCTTACGCAGTACACATTCACTTCTGATTCAAACTTAGAGAACACACATATTTATGGAAGCAGGTTTAGATTACCAGCTTCTCACCTAATCCAGTTAATGTTATGATGCAGCTGCTTTGCTGTTAACTGAAGCAGTTACAGTGCTTTGATTCTTTTTATGAACTATTCTTTTAAGACATTATAAGAAATCAATACATAAATTGTCTCCAATGAAATATCACATTTCAGAAAGATATTCACCTCTTCAAGATTAACAGATTCCCAAAACTGCATTCCTATATTCCATTTTCCATTTTATTTCTCAATTTAAGTGCTATCAACAGACAAATGATATTCACAACAATGACTATTCTATGTATGACTGATATGACTTTTATTACAGAAATCCAACATACTTCTGAGTAAAATACTGAATCTTAAGGTTTAATATTCTATATTCATGAAAGATACAGATATTCTGTTGTGTTGATGAATAAAAAAGTAACCATGTTAACAAAGATGATGTTTCTAACCATTTCTGAATCACAAACTAGGATGACATCAGCCACACACTTCTTATAGAAAACTCACAAAAAATACCTTTTACAGTGCACAGCAGTTACCTTCATGCCAAAGCACAAAATTACACACACACAGTAGACAACACTTACACCCTATTTATTAATCTTGTACTTTACTTGCCACTGATAGAAAATATTTATGAATTACACATATGAAAGAGGTAAAGAAGTTTTGTTTTGCCATTGATCCTACACACCATAATGCTAACAGGATCCTTAAAAGAACATCCTTCATGAGAAGTATGCATCTTCAAGCCCGCAAATCTACAAAGCTTCTCATAACTTGTCCTCTAGGCCTTTTGACTTGCACAAACACCATCCAGAAGGCCATGTGATACAGAACTAAAAACAAACTAACATATTTACTGAAGATTACAAGCCTTGAAGATGCAAGTTATCACAGATTTTCAATCGTGCTCCTGACTATAACAGAGCACACCCAAAGATACTTTGGCCCTGCCATGTTGAATAGCTGGAATACATGAAAAATAACTAAAGCTTATTTGCTCTTCCATGATTACAGCACAGAGGGCATTAACCGCTTTATTCACTGCATTAAGGATTTCAAAAACATTAAACTACTATATTACACACGTCCCTATCAGTTAGAAGTGGTACTGTTTTGATATGGAAAGCATTTACAAAATCTACAATGGACACAGTTTGAAGCCTTATAGAATTGAATTTTCACCTTCAACTGCAAGTTAATGTATTTAAGGCTTGGAAAGCACCACCACCTACATTCTTGTGTTCTGAAGACATCTGGTTATTGGCATAGGACCCATGCTAGCCAACTACCATATGGTTAACAAACATTTAAGTAAGAAACACCTCACTTTCTACAATTCATCTGATGGTGTGGTTTGTATCACAACCCTAAATATGTTAATGAACATTATGTGGGGGCTTAAAGGTCTACTTAGTAGGCCAAAATATATAATGTTTCCTGAAAGATAGATTATGTAAAGCCTCATCCACTGATACAGTTGGAACCCTGAAGATATGCAAGATTAATGGTGAGGGTACACCATCTTCATGAACTTTATGGCTAAACTATCTATCTCATACGTCTTGTTTGAGGTTAAAGAGGCATCCAGTTGGACATAGCAGCCGCTACAGTGACCAACCACAGCTTCTGGCACTCTACAGGCCGAACAAGCTGGGCGTGTGAGTTGAGGTTGTGGCTGTTGCCTTCGATGACTGTGAGGGGTGGTTTGATGGCTGCACGAACATGGTAGGGACGGTGTGGTCTGTGGGATCCCTCGGAGGGTGGTCGCGGGGTGGTCGGGTGAGCCACGGGTGGGACAGGACGTCTTGGACGGCCAAACGGCGGATGGGATCACGTCGCAGAAGAGCCGTAATCAAGTGCCGAGCCCGGGAGCTCACCCATTCTGGCACTTTGAACTCCCCGCACCTGATCTTCGCAAATAGTGACGAGGTATCGGAGTCATGGAATGGATACCTGAAAGGCACAAAAGTAACAAATTTCAGTCGTAGAATAAACCATTAAATCATAAACAAGAACTCAAAATCTGTCCGATTTCATTCATCAGTTGTCTGACATACTGCTACGAAATTAGCATTCTATTTCTTAACCAACGTCCCTAATAGGGATGGGCGGTCTGCCGTACCTGCCAACCAACATGGTGTACAACATCACGCCCAGGCCCCACATGTCGGCTGCGCGGCCGGAGTATGAGGAAGAAGTGAGGATCTCCGGCGCAACGTAAGCAGGACAACCGTGCTTATCCTGCAACCAATCCTCGTCGCCCACCAGCACGCTGTCCTCCAGGCTCTCCAGCTCCAGTTGTTGTCTGTTGGAACAAGAATATTCGTTAATTCCAGGTCTAACACAAAAGTTTAATCAATGTCTGTTTTTACTGTAACAATAATATTTTACTTCAACAAAACACTGAAAACAAATACAAAACTCAGTGAGAAACAGATGCTTTCTGCATGAATGTTAGAATCAGGTCAAATCCTCCGTCCGTTGGCGACACAAACCTAATAATACCACGCCGCAACAACATATCTTGTTCATGCCACACAGTCTACCACCTTCCTACTTTTCTCACATCATGAAACAATGAATAAAGGCAACAATACCCACGATAGATACATCAGAGTCTCGAGCAACAACGAAAAGTTCATACATAATCGAAAGAAGCTGGGAGGATGAATTCTTGTATCAAACAGCACCCGTCCGCCATAACTTAAAGGCTTCATCGAAACGTACATTTGCAAATATAAACTAGTCCCATTTACAACATAAGAACCCCAGTCGCCTAATCTTAGCTCATACGCGGCCTTAAGTCGATATCCTCCTCGATTCCGTTTCCGGTAGGACGCCTCCCATCCCCAGGTGGTAGCTGCTAACCCCTGCGTGAGACCCTAAACCCACGGCCGACCTCACACTGCACAAGCGGACACTTCATGTAGATGAGAAGCGGTATGATGTATAACTACTTTCACAAAATGAAAATGGATACATCAGCTAACCAAAATAAAATTAGACAACGTACGGCAGTCCTTACAGTATCCAAGTGGATACTTTCACTATGGTAAAATCCAGAGAAAAGTTACGGCATTTCAACTGGACGAAAAATGTGGGTCAACACATGAACGCTTTCCCAAGTTCCAAGTAGAAACTATAGTAGGAACAATACGCATACCAGGTATATATACCCTCAAGAAAGAAGTGGATACTTCAGCTGGAACCAAAAGCATTTCCTTAATGAGGTCAGGGTACGTGACTGCTGCCCAGAGGAAATTCTTCAAAGTAGGACTTCAACAAGTATCAAGACTTTTCCCGTTTCCAATTCCACTTTTTTCAAGAAGCCAACTATTTCCTCCATCACCACTTGTCACTTTTCTCGTGGGGTTGTAACTTTTAATAATGAATAATCAATTATGCAGTCACAATCTCGATCTATGATATCCCACTAATTCTCATAAATGACATCCAAGTCATCATGTGTTAATGACCAGCGACGGTCGCGGTATGTACAACCTTTCCTGAACACTCAGTTGCCACTCGAACTCTTACTGCTCTCCTACATACCAAAGTTTCCTACAATACACATACAGACCTGCAACAGGATGCAGAGTTGTTGCAACAGTTTATTTTCATTCTTGTGAAAGTTCCTTTATCTCGCTTTCAACCATGAATCTTTACTGACCCTTTCTTCTTCCCTCCGTATTATCATTGACTACGACTATCAATATATCTTTGTTAACACTGTTTTAAAGTTAAAAATGGGAATCGGCACAATGGCAAGCTAATATCCCGTTACGCATATTTAAGCGTCGTGTGATAATGAAGTATGGTACAGTAATAGGCTGCACATGCTATACGGTGCATAACAAAGTTGGGTTTTCATGCTTTACGCTGGACGATGGACCGTGTTTAAGAACGAAATGTGTTCATACCTCACGACAAGAATCATAAAATCATCTAATCACAACGAAATATGGACAATAAAGCTTCACGTATTCGTGATTACCTTTTTCCCCCGTAAGATCATTTTCTTTAATGAGAGTGTGAAGGAGTTCCAACCCCCCGCTCCCTCCCCTGTTTAGCAGCCTTTCAACACCCAGGAGACACATGGGCGGTAGTCTTTCCTGCCTCGGCCCAGCTGAACAGAAATGACATATAAATTTTCCCCTCCTTCCTAGGGGCACCTTTTAAATCCTCTTTCCATGATGGTCATCAAACCTCTCAAACTTACCCTCAAATACTTGGGGATAATAGTCAAATTTCAAGAATTACTTCACTTTTCTCCATGAAAACAAGCGATGTTGGTCCTTATGTAGCGGCCACAACAAGCAATACTCCTCAAGTAAACTCAAGCATCGATTGTTTATCTTCGTACATTAAAATAAATATGGGATCCGCGCCACGTAGCCACCCACTATTCGCCATCTTAATCCCTTTATCGTCTAACTATACCAATCTCAGGCTTAAAAAAAGTATACTTGAAATCACGATGCGGAAATCCATATAAATTGGTAGATAACGCGGTGACGCAGATCCTGGTTATGCAAACCGACAACCCACTGTAGACGAAACTTTCAATTCGTTTCCAGTTACATCAATTCCATCAAAACCTATTTCCAGTTACATTAATTTCCTTAAAACCTTTCTTAATATCACAGTCTTCTGTGTAACATAGTGATACGATGTACGTTCTTTTTCGTGTTTACGACTAATAGGTTTCTTTCTGTGGGTGAGGAAATGTGAAGGTTCATGGTGGTGGAAGGCAGCGTGTCGCAGGAGTGTTGCTGTCGTATTGTTCAACGGGCATTTCCTCGCCCTTACTGATTTGACATCTTGCACAACCCCTGACACAATACACAAACCAATATGTATGCTTAGTTTTAAAACAGCGCTTACGAGTGTACACACAGTCATTCACTTAACGAGTTTCACTCCGTGGTTTGCAATTCTAATTGGTTACCATTGTACATTACAAACCCTATGGCTACTTCAAGTGTGACGATGTAATGAACGCACACGCGAATAATGTACTAACGAGACACCTTTCAGCTTCCATAACCGTCTTAAACTAGAAGTAATAGCCACGGTACGTGGCGGGAGGTTAGCTTGTGTGACACCGTGCAGGGGAACCTGCTGGTCGCGCAATCGTTCACATCCGCATCGCCGGGGGGGACCCCGGGTGACGCAACGTGACGCTACCTTGGCTGCCTGGCCGTGACATCCATATTATGCGTAATAATAATTACTGCGGCTTCCTTACTTATTATCTCTCCCTCTCTCTCTCTCACTTCGCCTTTAAATTATCAATGATGTCGCTGACCTCTACACACGCTGTTTACGTTACCATGCACATACTCTGAGAAATAGACGTATGTTGGTATAGAATGTAAGAGGCTATCGCCTCCGGTGATGGTGCGATGAGAGACGTCATGGACAACCCTTTCCAGGAATGCCACTAAGTGCCCTCGACCACCACTTTTATATACTCTGAAGAGATCTTATTTCCCTTAAGTTCAATTCTTCATATATGAGTCAGCATGACATATCAAGGTATCTTAGCAGACCATCTGCGCCACAGCAACAGCTCGAGTAATCCCCACAAGTTCTTAACATCAACAGTGGCGGGTGGCCGGAATCACCGTCATGAATCAGGAGTGCATGTTCTGGCTCAGTGCTGACCCCACCCGACACCTCGGCATCGGCGACACTAGCACAAATTCGGGGTGACAGCCAACTCGACCGCCATTATCTATATAACGAGGGGTTTGATAATCTACTATAACGATTTCACAGCAGCCAACCAGCACTAAGACCTTGGGGGTCATCGACACGTCACCCTCACAGCAGTTTATAATTTCCTTGAGAAAGTTTTCTCTCTTGCCCCCTTCGACTGTCCCTCCCTCACCATTTTCCCGTAGCGGGTGTGCGAAAGACACGCCCTGCCACCACGACCTTCAAGTAGTAGAGGGCGGGCGGTGGGCGGGCGGGCGGACGGGGAGGTCGGCGGCGGCGGCGACCAGCGGGCTCGGGGTTGATCAATACCACGTCTTGGCTACTTCACCAGTGTCAACACGGTGCAAGAGCAAGCCAAGCCAACCATCCGGGATCTTACCACCGCTCTATGTCCCCACCGCTGTACCTCGTGCCTGGAGTTTCAATACACATTCACCACTACCCACACTGAACCTTACGTAAACCCACCAGCGGGGTCACTGTGACTGCTGTGATAGATAAAGGCAGCAGCAACAGTTCCAGGTTAAGGCACAAATGACAGTGGCATCAATAAACTATTTTCAACAACCTGAGCACTCGGCAATGACAACCTTTCCAACAACGACACTGAGTTGTCATCATACCTGAAACAACTATCGAAACAATTATCTTTTATTCGTCAGAGAAGGATACAAACAACCGCTTAGCCAGTGTCTGAGGTTATTCTGGTTGTGAGTGGAATTCCCAGTTTGCACTATATGGGAGAGGAGTTTACTCTCGCAGAGTTCCATCTCTTGAACTTTATCATACACCTGTTTAAATCTCCGTATGCTGTCCACATTTGCAAGTTCATTCATCTGCTTTTCAAATATAAAAATACTTTTTACATTTTTCCTGGCGAGTTTCTTTCTTAATTTCGTGTCATGGTCTCTAGTTCTAATCCTGCATCTTTCTATGAACTGTTCCCTGTTGACATCATGGAACTGGTTTAAAAACTCAATATTTATATATATATACATAATACCCTCCAACAGCAAAGATTCGAACCCCACACCATTTGCGTGGTAGCTGGGAACGATAACCGCTCGACTATGATCACCCCTATAAGGAAGTGACTACACGATTAGTCCATATTAGTCCACATCAATAATGATAAAAAAAACTGACCCAGTTTCGTTAATGCGACCTCACCTTAAACTCATCTACCCGTTCTTAGGTTAACTTTAAGTGCAATGATAATTTCAATGTAAAGAAACTTACGAAGAGAAAGAATATAATGGAAAATGAAGTCTGAAGAGAAAAATGTCGGGGGTAACGTCACAAGAGGAAAAAATTAATAAAGAAAATGTAACATCAAAGGGAGAAGATAACATCTGTGATGAAAGGTTAGGTCAAGGTGGTGAAGTTCGGTTCAAGGGTTAACAAAGGTTAGAAACAGTGTCAAAGAAAGTAAACATGAGGGAGAGGACAGGTAATAAAGTCCGGGAAAACTTGTTATGCCAACGAAGACACTCCATGTAATAGCAACAGAACGTCATCCAAGAAAGTAACATTTCTAGACAACTAAAGTCATCGAATACAATTAAAGTCGACTAAGATTGATCATGTAAGCAAAAAAGAGGCAAAGCCTGAAAAAGTAAGTGAACTTTAAAAAGACGTCAACTAAGATAAGTAATGTTAAATAAGGAGACACAACACAATCTCAGTGAAATAAGGCCAGAACTCAGACGGGGAGAGGATACAGAGAGAGGCGAGGACGCTGAAGACTATTGGGGTGAAGGTTAGAACTGCACCATCCAGGAGCACCCAACTTGTCCCACTGCAACATTCTACCCACCTGCTCCCGGCTTTGCAATTCCATTACCGCCGCCACGACAGCTGTCCACGTAAGAGTGGGTGACATTCACCCAGTAGCAGTGGAGGCCCGGGGTGAAGTCGCCTTTCTCACATGACCTTCCGCTACAAAAGCCTGACAGTCACGGCTGTAAAACTGTCATTATCTCCAGGTTGTCGGAAAGCGGGTGTGACATTCCCAGGCAATGTAAGGCGACCTCCGGGTGGCGTCAACACCAGCATTAGCACCAGCAGGAGGGAGGGGGGAGGGCTAGCCTGGTGGTGGTCGGCGGCGGTCCCTATGTAGGTGAAGGTTGGCGGCCTCACCACCGAGGCCACACCGCTGCCACCGCTCCCTAACATTTACCGCCTCAACTATTGTTTAATGGTCGACGGACACATTAAAAACCCATTTTATGACTATTTCAGATATAATAACAGCCAGTAATGCTGTAATCTAGTCAATGAAGGATTCTCTTCATGAAATCCAAGAATCAATTCATTATAGTAAAATATACATTAGTTCACATTGAGGGAAACTGTGTCACAACAGCGGCTTACCAGCATGGCCTTAACTCAGGTGAAGAGAACTGCACACAGATATGGTGTTCTTACCAGCATAAACATACACAGAAATATGTTACTGAAAATAATTATCAGACATTCTCGGTCTCGATGTTTACTGTAAAGAGGAACTTTCTTTTTCTTTTAGAACATAATGCAAGAGGGTCTGGATGTTGGAACCAAAAATTATGAAGATAGAGAGAAGATGGTGAACTATAGAGAAAAAATCATCAAGTAATCTCGTATTTGTGAGGGAAAGGAAGGAGGAAGGCTGTCTCACGGGGCAATAGTCTGAACGTTGCAAAGCCTATTGCACACACCTACAGGCGGGCAACACCCAGACATATAAATCAGCTTTATAGACACGACTTCTTAAGGATGACAGGATAATGCTATAATAAAATTGTAAATATCTGTTGTGTTGGGTAATCCCTATGTAACAAATTGTTTATAATGCTCTAAGAACTCGTCCACATTTTCACCCTAATGTTTTACAGAGGCAAAACTTTGCGCTGAGTTTGCCACTTGACCATGTCTTAGGCAAACTTCTATTGCTAGTGAAGCACTTGACCATGTCTTAGGCAAGCACCTAGAGCTAGTTAGGCAATCATTTCTTAAGGACAATAACACTTAAGAATTATCATTCTATTCAACTTTGATATCTAGTTTCCGAGGTAAGGGATGCTTGCAGAAAAACGATGACGCCAAGGAAAATCTTACGGTCCACAACTTCACTTTCTCATTAACATGATTATTATAAATTTCTAGAGCAGCTTCACTGATAGACTATGGACGATGAGTACGAGTCTTAGTAGATTCAAAAGTAAATAACCGGACGTCTATAACCGTAGTAATTATATGTAAGGATCTTTAACAAGTCATATCTTCACTTACTTTCCGGACACCTTTCTTTTTCATTTTCTTCCTCCACGTTTGAAACATTTTCAAATAAGCTTTATTTACAGCGATAAAATAGGAAAAAAGTCTATACTGAATTTATGAGTGAAAATAAGTATTTCCTTTAAAACATTATAATCATGGCTGATCCTGCATTAGGCAAGACCAAGAGAGTGAGAAAGTCCTTCATACGTGTATTCTTTTTACTGTTAACGGACG
>JAUTXX010039551.1:0-12314 GCA_032273605.1 Panulirus laevicauda
GTGGCAGAGTATAGGGAGGCGGCTAGGGTGAAGGCATCATGGAAGGCGGGCAGGGCCATCATGCGGCTCTTGAACATCTGGGGGACGGGATCATGCTGTTCTACACTCTGACCCCCCAGAGTAACGGTGGATGCTTCATCTTGCCTGCTGACCAGCATATTGCACTGAGTGAGGAGAAGGGTTACACTTCACTAGGTAGTTAAGTCACAATGTGCTGTTTGGTCATGCCGAGATGGGAAGACTGTTCATAGACAACATATCACACACAGAGCAGGGTTCAACAAATAATTAGAATGGTCACAATGACTGAGAGGGTGGAACTGTCATGCTAAACAGAGAAACAACACAATCCAATGATAAGACAAACTACCTAAGATGGAAATTTTGCTCAGAGCAAGTTTAATGATCATACTAATTGGAAAGACATGTCAAACCAGGGGGAGAAAGAAAAAGAATGCTGAAAAAAATCAGCAAAAAATATTTTAATGAATGGGTAGAATATTCTACATGAATGTGCAGACAAGTGCAAGTACAAGCTGCAGATCTTACGTAGGTGGAAAACAAGTCTCATCAAATGCAAATTTGAATGGAAATACTCATCACAGTAAGTAATTGGTACTATTTACAATGACTTTACATAAATGCAAATTTGAATGGAAATACTCATCACAGTAAGTAATTGGTACTATTTACAATGACTTTACATAAAGATTAGTCACACTGGGTGAATTAAAAGACCAGTCACTAGTGAAATTCCTTACATAAACTGGTGACAAACAAACTATATAGAGAAAGACACACTGGGGAAGATCACAATGATTAGTGGGGACAGGCTACACCAACATCATTGTTGAGTAGACTAGTTACAATAGAAAAAAAAGGTACAATATGCAGGAATTAAAGTCACTAAACAAGTGGTTAGTGTCATGAAGAGATGTAAGACACGTTATGCTAAAACATACTGAACAGGGCATGTCAATACTCACATTAAGCAGGAGTGCAACTTTGAAGAAACCTGTGAGTTACGTGACTTGAAGTCTAACTGGAGACGTATAAGGCTTCCCCCCTCCTGTACCAACTTGTGGATTCTGGTGGATCAATAGTGTGAGTGCTTAGGTGTGTTGATTTCTTTGTATTTTTTCTTTTACTTTGTGCACGTGTGACTGATTACTATATACTTTTTTCATACATATTCGTCATTTCCCGCATCAGCGGGGTCGCGTTAAGAACAGAGGACTGAGCCTTAGAGGGACTATCCTCACTTTGTCCTCTTCTCTGTTCCCTCTTTTGGAAAATTAAAAACAGGAAGGGATGATTTCCAGCCCCTGTTCCCTCCCTTTTCTGTTGCCTTTTACGACATGCAGGGAACACACGGGGAATATTCTTTCTTGCCAACCTTAGGGGTTGCATTCTGGATGATCCCATTGGGGGTTATGGAGAATGCCTTAGGCCTACGGGAAATGGGGATTACGGAGAAGGCCTTTTGAAATACATACCTTAAGTCCACTACAGTAAGCACTTCAAGCTTGAAAATAAGATTGATATACTTCAAAGACAACATGCCTTTTATTCTATAATATAAAAAAACTATGTAGAAAACTTTGAAATTATGTCACCCCAATGCCACATATCTGTACTCCTAGCCAATGGCCAGAAAGCTATGTCACATTGCCTGGTTATGAAACTCCCATGCCTCTTCCAAGAAATGGTAGTATGTTGGTCTTGGCTAAATGCAGCTTGTGGCCACATGATACTAGCCCAAAGAGTAGAAAAAAATTATGGTGTCGTATAAACCACGGATACTCTAAATTTTATACCACTGGTTAGATGGTATATGTCATTCTCTTGGTAGGTGAAAGACCTCTGTATATCAATATATTTATAATTACCCCAGAATTAATGCCTATAAAAGAATCCTGGTATTATCTAAACCTCTCGATAGGTTCCTGCAGCCGAAGACAGCACTACTGGTTGCAGGGAAATGTAGACTCTGAAGTAAGAAATTTCAACAAGACTGATCTCCCAATGACAGAGCTTTGCTAAACATGACTTTTCATTTGTGGTGTACCCTCAAGCAGGCAGAGTTGGGTAACACCAACATACTTGTATATAGGAAGCAAGTATGCATTTGTTACAAGACTGCATGCTTACGGTTATGCCAAGTGACGTCACCTTTGACAAGTACAGTTCCCTTGAACAACTTACTTCAAAGAAGTCCACTCTTTCCAAGCTACTGATTGCAGTGCAACCTTTGAGAAACAGAAGCCCCCCCCCAGAGGAGGGGCCCTGCTATTATCTAATAATATTAAAAGACCATCTCCTAATGCCTCTCAATTCATGTTCACAGTATTAATAGCTTTTTCTCTTACCTGTACTAAGCTGTAATTTCTTTCTCTGATAATTACTGTTTTTCAATCTTGTACCTAAATTTGGTGACTAATACCCATTACTGATTGAATGAAAAAAACAAACTTGGTATACATGATCCAACATAACCTGAAGGTTAGTAACAATACAGAACAATTCACATGATATTCTGATCCACATTCATAAAGACATAATGACTCAATATCTTCAGTGTCACTGCAAACCTCGCATTAATAGCCCAAGAAAGTCTTCTGAGCATAATACCTTCCACACCTGACCTTGCAAATATATGGCTTCCTTGTGTGAGGCCTCCAGTTAAGAACCTATGCAAACCTGCTTTGAACAATTTTACCTTTAGACTTACCTATCCACATCTGAAATATCATTTGCCCTACCATTATGTATCTCATTTCCTTTCCTTCAGACCTGTTCCACTTCCTTGCTTTCTCGTCTGTTTTCTTCCCCACCTAAACTTACATCACCGGAGACCTTATAAAAACTTTAATCCTATAATCTTGTCTCTGCATCCATTACCTTACCTAGCACTCTGTGAAGTTGTTCACATAATCATGAATACAAGTGTTATATTACAAAACTAATTTAACTATCTATGAATAATCGGGTACGAGAAGAATCAAATGAATACACAATGACACCTATTTCAATTATTAATTCTGCATAAGTGGAGCCCCCAGCCTTACTTTCCGAGTCTGGTACAAGGGCAAGAAACCTCATATCCTTGAAGTACTCTTCCTACTGTTATTAAGGTAACTGTATTTACTGCAACAGCTGTTGATGAATGACGTATAAGAATGTACCAATCTTTAACTGCTGATCAAGTCAATTGGTTGTTTCTTAGCCTATGGGAGTCACTGTCTCTTATCTTTCATTTTCTTAATTTTGTTTTCCGTGTACCTCTCTCCCCTTCTTTATTTCCCACCTCCTTCTTCTTGTACTATCACACCTCTTCATTTCTCTTCTTGACAGTCCTACATGAAGATCTGTTTAAAGGAAAATGAAACAAACTCCAAAAATCAGAAGTGGGTATATTGAACACATGGCACTTGGGAATGAACATGATATACAACAGCCAAACCTTATCCAACTCTTTGTAGAAAGTTTTCTTTCTGGCACAACCCAGAGATATTTCTTCTAAACCCCTAAATGCTTCCAAATATAAGCTACCACATACACACACCCTACTGATACCAGTAACCTTACACTAGTTTAATATTATTACAAAACATTCATGCATCTGCTTTTTGGTAATATGCTCATGTTTTATTCTCCATTAAATAATTATGCTGACATTTATGAACAGTTAAAGCTAGACTTGTACAACTTACAAATCTGTCATATATAATGCTCATCTGTTTTATTTTAAATGAAAGTCTTTGGCAATAAACGAAAATCAACAACAGTACTATGTTAAAGAGGATGAAACTAGAAGGGAAAGTAGAGACAGATAATGCTGCTCTGTGAAGACATATACTGACTTGGTAAAGTGCTGTATAGCTATAGGCATTTTAATCCTCATGATTCAATATTTTGCTACAACACATGTCTTCCTATTGTCCATCCCAATGAGTGCACAAAACTATCAAAGCCTTTGTTTGTTTTTTCTTTTGAATTAAAAGTTAAGCATTCCTTTTATGAAAAGTACATTGTTTCCCAAGCTAGCCAATCCCATGTAGAGGTAGCAGGGCTGCATTGGCAGGGTTGCTACAAGCAGCTGGGGTATGGCAGTGAATGCCAGAGACACTGTAAGTCCCAGGTGAAGGGGCACAACCTCCTCTGTGATTGCTAACAAGCTATCGAGATCTCAAAGCAACTCCAATGAATAGTTTGATTAAAGTTGCTATTTGTGGACAGCCAACAGAGTCTACAATGCGTGCAGAATTCAACTTGTGGCAGGAAATTTCATATGCAGACTGATGCCAACAGCACCCTAAATATCAATTAATGCTAATAATGAAAAACAACTGCATACATTCCTCGTACTGTATTGTACATATGAACCAAATCCGCAACTTTTACTAGCCCAAAGATTTACTGGTGATAACATGACTATGTCAACATGATGATGCAAAAAAGAAATAAAGAGGACGCCATATTCTCAGATGGATTAGAAAATGAAATGCTGTTGGAAAAGTGTAACGAACACATGTGCTTCGAGGATTTTTTTCAGGGAGGGATGCACCAAAAATGCTGTCTCATGTTTTGTAACTTCATAGAAGTTTCCATTACAGTGCTGTAATAATCATAATTAAATTTGGCATTAATTAGTGTATATATAACTTGAACCATAATCATACTTGGTATTGATTAGTGTATATATAACGAACCATAATTATACTTGGTATTAATTAGTGCATATATAACTTGTTTTTTTTAGTAATGATTACACTTAAAAAATACAACCAAAATATTATTTATCAATAATTGGTTTAACTTTACAGCAGGTCATCCATTTATTACAATAACAATCTTAATATACTTATTTTGCTTTTTGTGTTAGATGTTAAAACCATCTCCTGTGAAGAAAATAAAAGGTCAGGTAGAATTATACAACTGTGTTTCATCTCATTCATTATCTACACTCATATGATCGAAGATATAATTCTATTTCAGTTGTTCATCGCACGGCTATGTAACATCATGAAAAATTATTAAACATAAATGCAATGAAAAATGTTGCTATGAACTTCCTTAAGTATTTCTAAATACTATTTTCATTCTATCTAAATCATACTACCTAAATCTTCCATTTCAAGGCAAAAATACAAAATAAGAAAAAAAAATAAAAAACCTTTATAAAAGGCCTACTTTAAAGTCTTACAAACTTGCAAAAAGAAAAATATACATAAACAAACATATGCACTTACTTTACTTTTCTGTGCCAGGACCTTCAGCTATGGGGTTACTAGAACACATAAGGCAGCCAGCCTCATCCATGAGGTGGGACCACAGTTCAATAAGTGTGGTAATGTTGCGAATTGTTATCAGTGTCTTCAGTATGTTAAGTTGCATCATGGGTATGTGGGGTTTTAAGATATCTTGAATCCATGTTTGTAATGTTACAGACGTGGGTGGTGTTTCCAGAACGAAGATGAAAATGTATTTTGAATATGCCTAAGAAGTGTAGTTTCAGATGGGTGTAAGATTTGGTTGGGAGGGTAGTTGTCGTTTGCCAAGTAAGTCATTGTTTGGTGCATGTGTTCTCCCAATGTCACATTTACTGGGATGGGAAGCTGCGAGTGTACAATGCTGAAAGTTGAAGCAGAGGTAAGTTTTGTTTCTACATGGAGGCTGGTGGTTGGTTATGAGGAGGTTTGGATGGAATATATCAGGTATTGTTGCTTCTGGTACTGTTGCAAAGAAAATGAGGGACAAGCATAACAAAGTAATACTGTATGTAATTTTGCTTCTTCACAGTTCAGATCTTCAATGTCTGTGATTATGTTTATTATTTATTATTGCTCTTTTATGTTTGGTTTTGACCGAGTAGATACCTAGACAGACGAGGGATTGCTGATGTTGTGGAATGGGAGAGAACTTAGCATTTCTTTTCCTTGTCCAAAACTGGTGCTAATTCGTATTCTGATGAAATTTATAAAAATATAAATGTACCTTACCTGACCTTCCTGCCACTTCTATCCTTATAAGGCTCCTGCAGTACTCAGGTAGCTGGCTACATTCACCGGTAGGGGCCACTGGTCATAAAGTTTGTGATGCTGAGTGTGTGTCATGTGCAGGGTGCATGGCTATTATGCAGTAAGAGTTCATGGGTGCATGGCAATTATGCAGTAAAAGTTCATGTCTTCTTTATGATAACTGCATCGTGTGCATGAAGGGTCTTGGGAAATGTTGAAATGGTGCTTGTAGTATTGAAGTGATGTTTCATGTTTCTCTGTTGGGTGTATGTCTGGTGGGTTGGAGTGAGTAAAGAGGTTGGTTGTCTGCTGGGTTATTTCAGTGTACGTGTTTTGTCAGCGATTTATTTGTTGGAGTTGCGGAGATTTTTCAGTAAAGGTTACTGAACTGTGAGGCAGGGTTAAGTTTTCTATTTCTATTTGGGAATTGGTGGTTAGTTAATGAGTGAGGTGGGTGGGGTCTAGTGTTGTATAAAATTAAGTGCCAAGCATGTTGAAGTGGGATGTACTGAGATCTTCACTTCAATGTTAAGGCATTTACCATCTCCCACACATGGGAGGAAGCTAAGGTCCAAGGGGCGTTAAGGAGCACATGTTGAGAGGTCAGTGTCTCCTAGAGCAAAGATAGGTGTGCTTAAAGATATCGCAGTCCTAAGAGTGTGTTTATCTATGTGAGGCTTCTGTATCATTAGTACTATCCAAAGAACTTTTCATTCCTAAGAAGCCCATATTTCCCTGCAACTGGAAGTAGTGCAGGAGCCTCTGGAAGAGGTCCTGGGTAACACAAGAACTCTTTCTTGGAACAGCAAAACAAAACGGATTAGTCTTGGGCTTTGAATACAAAGGAAGATGCTGGACAAAATGGAAATGAAATGCCTGTGGATGATACATCATGTACGGCAAGCTGCACGTATGAAATGGTAGTGTAAGAGCAAGGTGTGTAGTCAGTACAGTATAACTGAGAGAACTAAAGGTTGTTGAAATGGTTGTAACATATGTGGGGGTTGAACAAAAAAAAACAATAGAAATTTACGTGTAAGAAGCAGAGGGAAAAATGGGTAAAAGGAGACCAAGAAGGAGATGGAAGGATGGAGTATAAGAGGCCATGGGGGTTTTATGGCATTAACACTCAGGAAGGCGAGAACTGCTCACAGATTAAAAGGAAATGGATTAGTGTGGCATACAGGTGATGACATGCTGTCAATGGGCTGCACCAGGGAATATGAAGTGGTCATGGTAAATCAAATAACAATCTGTGTAGCTTGGTTGTGGATGGTGGGCTCTGGTTTTGGTGTATTAAAGAATACAGCTGGAGAGAAGATGTATGTAAATGAAGATGCTCCATGCTAAGGTGGGAGAAGCAATCGAGATATAGAAATATACATTAAAAACATCTCTTTCCCCCGTTTCTTCTTTTGGAAAATGATACAGGCGAGGAATATTTCCTGCCCCACTTAGGTACCTTCGACACACATGAAATACATGGGTAGCATTATTTCTCACCCATCTCCAGGGATTTTATCATTATTATTATTATACTTGATCGTCATTTCCCACATCAGTGAGGTAGTGCCAGGGAACAGATGAAGAGTGGCCCATCCACTCATATACACATAAATGTACATAAATGCACATATACATATCAACATATACATATGTATATATACACAGACATATACATATATACACATGTACATATTCCTACTTGCTTGCCTTCATCCATTCCTGGGCCAGCCCGCCACACAGGAGACAGCATCCTAATGCCACGACGAGGATTTGAACCTATGAGAAATCGATTCCAGGCAGCCCAAGAGTACATCATGGTCAGCAACGCTAACAGCTACATCATGGAGATCCATTCAACTCTATATATGAATTACAATGAATGACAGTATGTACATATCAGAATGCAAAACGAAACGAGGTTGTTTCAAGAACAAGACTTTTTTTTAATATTGGCTGATATGTAAATTGCACCATCTGTGTTTGATTAGTCAATGCCTCATCCTGTCCCATACCACACGTTATTTCATCATGTATACTATTGCAGAGTCTTCAAGCATTAGCTGGATTTCAATATAAACCGCCTAAGTATCTCCTACTCATTGCTATGGGCAACTAAAAGGGACAGGAGCAGAGGATATGCTTGGAAATCCTCCACTCCTATATTACCAATTCCTAAAAGTGGTAAAGAAAGTAGGAACCAAGCAAATAACTTTTCCACTCTCCCAATCTTCACTCAATCAGCCTCAATATGCAAGTTCCTTATCTATCTCATGTTTTACTACTTTTACTGAATAAAGTTTTATGTAAGTTATGGGTACAAGAATATTTATATGAGGAAAGGCTGACCAAAAAATATAACCTTAGGAACATAAACCAAACTTGTTTCGCTTTAAAATTATTGTTTTTCAGGAACAATATTCCGATGAAAAGGAAATGAAGGCCTGTATTCTAAATCATATTTTTTCTTTTCTTGCAAATGTGAAATTGCATAAAATAAATAATATACTTAAGCAACCACCTCAGGTGGTTTGAAGGAACTGCCAGTTATCATTTATACTGCCCTAAACACCACAAAAACCTCTTATGACCATTCCTTGTACTTTTTAAAAGCTGACAATATAAAACCCAATCAAAAGTACACGAGCTACAGATGAAAAAAATAACTAAATAACTAAATGCATATTGAAAAAAAACGCATAGATACTAACAGAATATTAGAAAAATATGACAATTAACGAACATCATCTGAGCATGACTGGCCAAAAGTTTTAAACTTGGAGTGGGCCAAAGCCCTAACCTTGCCATTCAACCCATTTATATATGTGCCACCTCCCATCCTGACCAAATTTGTATATCAAAAAATAAATCATGCAAGACTAACTCTGTACAAAGTGAACTGCAAGGCAACAAAATGATGTGCACAATCCCATCCTACTGCTGTACTAGTTACGCAAATACTAACCCTTTCATTCACGTGCTACCTGATTATTTCTATATATAGATACTAAAGAAAGAGTAAATCAAAAAGTTAAAACCGAATACTGCTATCACTGATACGTATACCTAAAATTCTAAGAAAATATTGGTAAAGTTCAAATTTCACTTATCTGTTCACTCTCGTAAAACTCTTCTTGAGATTCTCAATTATCATAATCCTTGGAAAAGTATGTGTAATATTCTTTCTCAATACTGCATAACCTTTCTGATTTGAAAGTAATTTATATATTTCTGAATGGATGTACTGTGTTTTCACTATATGAAAAAAAAAATATATATATATATATGAATAAACAAGAAAGATATTTCTGAAAACCACAATATCTATGAAAATTCTAAGTCTCATATGAAAATTGTTAGTAAGAAAATTTTTAACTAAAAATAAGAGAAAAAATACAAAAGGATTTCCTCAACATTTCTAATACATCATTTCAGGTGTAGAGATGGTGAAGGCTGCCAGAACTTTGATGCACTGAACTACAAAAACATACTAACTACATTCGACATCAACTTCTCCCCGTATTCTAAGCAGGGCGGCACAAACAGAACATCCCCTTTGTAATTTTATTACCTGATATCTTTATGGTATAAAACACACACAAAAAACAATATTAAGGAGATAAAAAGCACACTAACTTTGTCTTCACCTGTCTAACAACTGATTTCCATGGGTGGGCTTTTCCACTCCTTAATATTTCTTCTAACAATCAGTTTTTTTAAGCAAATCATAACTTAGCTTTCTTTCTCGCACTGATCAGAAGTCTAAAAAAATATGGACTTATTTGCATCCTCACAATTCATCCTCAAAGCGGTCAAGATTGTGAAGGTGGTCACCATAGTCTGTGGCTTCTGACCCTACAAACACGTCATGGTGATCTAGGATCTCAAGGAAGGAGAGAGAGTCATCTCCATCATCATCTGCAGCTCCAAACAAGTGGTCCACTTCATCTTCGGCTATGTCCCTGACAACAATCATAGATTCTGTCAGTCCTCATAGTACACTTGTGGAGTTAGGATATCAATTTATAAACAGCATAAAAGAGCATTTTGAAAGCAAAAACTGTTGTCATTCCACAAACTCATCCAAGGCAATCTGAACCCACTGGATAAGTGTGGTACTATGCACTACATCTATAGTATACTACAGCTCTCAAAATCTCTGCCTAGTACCAAAATATTAAAGTGTGGCACTGAGATATGTAAATAGTGCAGCACTCTAAATCAGGAACAAGTACACAACAGTATTAGGCAAGCAATCATGGCCAGAAAAATAAGGAGATATCCATCAGGTCATTACCTTAACTGGGGTTAATGTGGTAAAACATCAGCTACCTAATACGTTCATCGAGATGAAAGTCAGGCTTAGGAACTAAACAATCAACAACAAAAAAAATTCACACTTTGATTTTTCTAAGAATGGAGGATCCTGTGTCAATAAAAGCTGGTACTGACATGGATTGCACTTATCTATTCAACAAAAAATTAAGGCTACCAGTTATCATCACTCGGGTGACAAAGTAAGGACCTGACAGTCATCTCACTTTTTTAAAGGCTACGGTTGGTTACTAAATTGATAAAATCTGTTGAGAAATGATGAATTCTTTGTCAGAGAAACTGGGCTTTCCACTTATGGTACAGCTGCCACAAAGAACTGCATAACATTTGTCTTTAAAAAATACTGTCACATTCAAGACATTATTCCATTCTGACAATAAAAAGCAACATGCAGCAAAAATCAGAACATGCATGTACTACACATTATGAAACTAGGACAACAAAATATCCTTCCAATATTCAAACACACCTTAAAGTATCCCATCCATATTAAAAACACATTTTGCAAAACATATAATCAAGGATCACATAATCAATATTAGACTAATACCTTTCCATCAATCAATTTTCAGTATATCACTTTGCACTATGTAAAAGCGTGAATGGTAATAGCTATTGAACCAACAATCAGTTGATGTAATTACTACTTTACAAAATGAAAAACCACCTACTGCAATACTACACCAATAATGTACAAATGACCCCGTACTCTGTGAGACTGTCTATTCTAGGATTAAGTCAGATGTTAAAATTTCATTTTCCAACAGAAGCTTTATCTCACCGACAAGTGGTTATTGGTTATTGAGTTTATGACACATCTTCAACATTGAGAAAAACATGATGGTATATCTATATGTTCAGAACTTTCATTAAGATCTGTGCCTAAAGTAGCCCAAAGGAAATCATCTCAAAACATTACCAAAAATAGAATGCTCTGTTATTCTACTCACCTCCGAAATGTTAATATATCACACAAACCAATGATCACACTGAAATCAGTAAGTTAATGAAACAGTGGCAACAACAAAGACTCCATAGATGTCTAAAATACATTACAGCTTAAAGGGAGATTCTAAAGAGAAAAAATGGTTAAAGCAATTCATATTATTATAAGATTATATAATTAAACTAGAAATAACATGTGGGCAGCCTACTCATTTGTTGGGACGACCCAGGCCAGGATTTCATTACGATCCAAGATTCCATTGCCATCCTTGTCGTGATCTTGGTCAAACTTGTCCTTCTCTGTCAGCAGCCACTCACGGTCTTGCTCCTTCCCTGCTAACCACCACCAGTATTATAAACATGCACACACAAACACAAAGCTTTAACAGAGCAGTGATGAAACACTATGTAATAAAAGTGGCTTTAATAAAAAGGTGCAAAATCTCCTACCACAGTGCCAAGAAAACCAGATGTCACTTCATGTGCAAAAATGTCACACCATTTCTTTCAATCCACGAAAAAGTTAACTTGGACACCAAATCTGATGATCCAAGTGGGAACAGAAAATTCATGTTATCAGTGTTTGCATGATGGCAGAAGTCTGTGTAAGAAATTATCTACAATGTTACTATATTTTCCAGCATCTCATAATATTGAGGGGGAATTCTCCAACTGTGGAAGCCCTATCTTTTGAACTTTCCTTACTATCTTTCAATATTTAAGCTTCTGAATGCTTTCTGCATCCACATTCCATTACTATATTTATTCCTCTCATTCATAAATCTTGTAATATTCATTTCTTCTTTATATATGTTCTAACAAGTTTCTTGTTTTATGGTCACAGGTTATTCTATCTTTACAATTTCTGAATAACTATTCACTAATGACATCATCCAATGGGTTTACAAACAAAGGTTGTGATCAAGTCACCCATAAATCTGCTCTCTTACACACTAGACAAATTTATGTCCTGTAACCTCTTACTGTAATACAGCTCTTCTTATTCTTATC
>JAUTXX010039551.1:12324-25232 GCA_032273605.1 Panulirus laevicauda
CTCTATGACTTCCTCGTGCTTCTTCAAGTGCAGTGAACAAATTTAAAAAGCATATTCCAGTTTTAACCTAACACAGGATGTGATCTGTTTCCTCATGTTTCCTAATTAGAAAATATTCAATTGTGTGTGTGTTATTGCCAACTTGAAACGTACAAGGAGGGAGTTTTACACTCTTGGAGACCCATCTCTTATACTTTCTGTTGTATCATACATATTTTTAAACATACATCCTGTCCACATTCACAAGTCCATCATTCAGTTTATTTCAATCACCAACTACTTTTATATAAAATCAAAGTACTTTTATCTTTTCTAACAAGTTTCGTTCTTAATTTCCATCCTTGCGTTTTCTTAAGAACTGTTCATCGTCTACATCACTGCACTGATATGTGAACTTAAAGCCTGTGATCAGTTTACCTCTTACTCTTTTTACTTCCACGGTGTGTGTGTGTATGTGTATGTTACAACAGTGTGCCTTTAGCTACAGTGTAGTGGACACCTTACATGTCACTGGGAGAAAGGAGTCTTTGAGCTTCAATAATATTAAGCGCATCATCCCCATCTGCATCATACTTGGTATATTTGAGCTTCTCATGTTCTTGTTCTTTTGAATCAGCCGACTTGTTGAAAATGCCTGCAACACAACGAGTCTCTTGCTTTTAAGCATTCCATTTGCCTTTTAATATTCAATGGATTCTTAATAAAAAAAAAAGTTTGAAAACATTTTTAGATAAAACATTAACCCATCATGGAATGGAATCTTGCATCAATTGTTATAAATTACATGTTTAAAGAGGATGACCATACCTTTGTGATGTTATAAGTTACTATATGGTCAATAACCTTCTTGAATCCAAGAATCAGATACTTCAAAACTGGTAAGAGAATGTTAATACCACAGTAAGTGTGAAATACTTACTGTTATTAGACACACAAACCTCTTGATCCTGTTTCTGGTAAGGCCAGTGAAAAAGAAAAGTAGAATATAATGTAGCAAAGCTACTTAAAATTAGTGAAAAACTGATATGAAAGTGCTGATAAATTCAAAATGCAAAAATTAGTAATCTTACAAAAACTATTTTGAGCATATATAGTCCCTGGGTGATAGAATGATTGTGTAGACACACTTTGATTAATACCACCACCATCAAAAAACAGCAATGAACACCAAATCCACCCAGTTAGTTATCACCATCACTAAATACAGCCTTTCCCACCTTCACACATACCACAACACAAACACTATCAATCCAATTGAAAGGGTACAGAGAAGAGCAACTATGAGGGTACAATGAGAGGCTGAAGGTTACAAACCCGTCCACCTTGGAGGAGAGAGAGAAGAGGGATCTGATAACAGCCCGCAAGTCTTCTAAATCAGTGGATGATAGTGACTGGGAACAACACTTTCAAAAGAGATGCATCACCAGAGCAACCAGATGCCATTCCAAAAAGCTAGGTAAAAGGCTTGTCAGATAGGATGTTAAGAAGTACTGGTTTAGTATTAGGGTGGTGGATGGGTGGAATATGCTAACCCATGAGGCAGTAAATGCTGGCAAATACTTGATAGTACAAAGTTCAGCATGAGTGCAGAACTTTCTCTCCATACTGAGCAAATAGGTAATTACAGTCACCACTGTTGCTCTGCCTATGCAGAAGTAAAACCATAACCATCACCAAGACTGATCCAATGACAAAGAATCCAGACTCCAACACATCATACCATTAGAACTCATGAAAATAGTTATGAAGTATTTTAAACTTTAATCTTTACTTGACAAAATAACCAAATGAACAACAGCCCAAGATATATTTTATTAATTAAAGGAGGAAAAAAGACCACATAAAATGTGAAGTCAAAGCACCAGAAGTGATCACCTTTACCTCAGTCGTCAGTCACTGAGCACCTGCTAATCATGAGTTAAGTTAACTGAAATCCATCGTACCAAATCAATATTGTCTTAGCTATCAGTTAATCATAACCTCCTAGGTAGGGACAAGCCTAGTTGAAATTTATTTTCTTAATCATAATACTATCTTTTTACTGGCCATCATTTTAAAGGAAATAAAGTGTGCAGAGAGCCATGTAGTATGACAGCCTAACCTTTTCAACAGCTGGCTCTTGTTAGGACCTTTATATATATAAAAATTCTCATGAATTATTGATTATCATACAAACGTACTTAATACAGTTTACAATGTATGTATAGGCTCTACGTTTGTGATTTTCAACCCTTTCCAAACTGCAGCACACGTGTAAAATTGCTTCAGCTTAATGGCACAATACTCACAAATACAGTATATGAAAACAGAAGCAGGTCTGAAAAAATAATGCCTTCTACAAAGATATGAAAAAATTTCAGCGTAAGTAAAAAGTAATGAAGATGCACTAGAACAAATCACAGACAGAATTATTGTCTTCAACTACAATCCTTTGTCTATTTTTTTCAAAAAACAAAGCTCATCCCACCCTAGTAAGGTAGTATAAGCAAAAAGATGAAAAATAACATCATTTGCACACATCCACTCTCTAACCATCATGTACAATGTACTCAAACCAGAACCTAACATCCCCAGCCAAGCCCAACATAATGTTCTAGTTTACCTTATCTGCTTCATATGCCCTGGGTCAGTCCACACTGATCTAATTCATTCTATCCCATGCACTTCTCTAATCTTGCTAACTGTTCAGGCCCCTTTCACTCCAACCTTCCATCTCCTTCTTCATCTACCCTACCCACTTACTCCTTCCGCATCTAACATGTAGGTCCTCTTCATCAGTGTTTCCTCATTCATCCTCTCTGTAAGTCCAGACCACGTCAGTATCCTCTGGTCCTATCTTTCAATCACTTCTTAACCATTTCAAGTACCTGAACCTTAGGTCTGAACTTGAAATGACAAAGCTTTGCTAAATAAGTCGTAAATACAATAATACAATAAGACCACTTACTGACAAACAATGCCACATGTGCTGCAATTCTCTGCACTTAAATTGAGAAGTTTGTATGAACAAGGTCATGACACCTAAAAAACTTAAGCTTATAATGCCACGAAGCTTGAGATACTTATGAAGTCACTGAGTTCACATAAATTCTCTGAGATACTTATGAAGTTACAGACTTCTTATAAACTCAAAAGAGGTAAACAGAGTCAATCCATATCAATCTAACACCATTATAACAATCTGGACACTCATGCCCACCTAGGCAAAGCCTTCCAGCAAAACATTCTCCTCACTTTTCAAAACAGAGTCTGCTCCTACCAAACTGAGAAACTTACTTGCAAGAGAGAGTAGATCTGCTTCTTGCAGGAGGAATGATACTGATTTGTGGGCATCCTAATCAACTGATAACCAAGATCTTTGGCTAGACTGATGGATTCATCACCTAAGCTTATGATTTGTCACTTTCACTATGACAAGGTTACCACTCTTCGCTCGGTAGTCTGTCTTCCTGTTTTATGAAGTTTATAGTGTCATTCATTAATGCTTTCAGTCCCAACTAAAGACAACATATAATTTTTGGTATCTCCTGACTATAAATGAAATGTGTTTTGAATTTTTCAGGCAGCATTTGAAGGAACAAATGGTTCCTTTACAATTAAATACTGCACATAGATGCCTGTATATCAGTTGCAATTCTAACTCACCCACAAAATTATCCAAATGGTCAAACTTCCCATAAATAATCATAGTGGAAAGATTTTGCACATTACCCCCTGCCCCACTATGCAGAGTAAATAAATAAATATTTGGGGGTTTTTAGACAAGAATAACACCAACTATCAAATTTAGACGTACCAAGAGACCAAGAGTGAATCTGATTATAATCTCATTGGAAGATTTAATCTTCACGTAAAACAAGAGGAAAATGAAGGTCTAAGATGACACAATGGGCCACTGGGTACTCAACAGCTTTCAACATCAAAAACATGCTATAAATCAAATAATCATTTGATTCATAGCATGTTATAATTGTCTAAATGCCTACAACACATTGTGTGTAAATAATTGGTTCTTATAATGGCTGCTAACAACTCTTTTCAAGATTTCAAATTTTTCTCAAAATTCATTGGACTCAGGAAGAATTTCTTTGTCGTGATTAGGACTGAAAGGGTTAAGGGTTACTGTCTCCATGGTTCGCTGGCTGATGTAGAGGAGGTGGAACGAGAAAGTCTATCAACAATTAACACAATTTAGTTGTTCATTCATCATCCCTTCATAAAAAAAAATATGCCTACTTCAGGACATACATCATGTTCAAAATAACACCCATGTTTAATGCTTACGTGTTCCGATCTGCCAATGGACCTACTTCATCTCTCTCTACAACCCCAGATTTATCTATGTCCAACTCCTCAAATTTGGGCTTGTGCTTTCTAACAAATTCTCGTTTGGTTATCACCTCATGTCCATCACTCTCTTCTGCAAATTGATTTCATTACAATGCTGGATCAAACATTATTTGATAAGGCTGCAAACAGCAAAGTTCTCTGGCAAGGTAAAAGTTGGAGATAATAAAAATAATAATAATTTTCTTAAACCTCATTGCCTCTCCTGTTTCAACAAGGGGCTAATAGAAAAATTTTAACACCTAACTGCCTAAACAATGATGTAAATAATGATTTTTCCACTTGCAAAATAGTAAAATTAAATCTTTTTTCAATACCTTCTTATCTTTCCCACCTCAGCAAGGTAACATCAGGAACTGAGAGGAGCAGAAAGGGGAGGAGTTCTTAGATGTGAGTACTTATGTCAATATTTAACGAAATGGCAGGGCTACAACGCAGTACTCAATACAGAAAAATCTTATGAAAAATGAATTATGTGATTTATCTGAGAGTGCAACTTGATAACCAGTGCAGTGCTGGCTCACTGCACAGCTGTCACTAACCTTCCAATACCCAGCCAGGGAAGGATGGAGGTAGGGAGTAAAAGAGGAGGATGAGGAGGAAAATCATTCACCTGACCATAATGACAAATACAGAAGGTTAGCCCTGTGTTCAACATCGTAAAAAAATTATCTCTCCATATGCAGTTATGATCCTATCCTATCTTTTATACAAGATACTCTGGATCCAAAACATACCTTTATCACCAATGTACTCTTGGAAATCAATAACGCCATCTTTGTTAATGTCCTTTTCATCAAGAGTCTGTTGCAAGACTATAGGTAGCATATCTGGGTGCTCTTCAGGGTGAGTGAAGGCTAAAAATTCCTGGTCATCGAGCCTTCCATCAATATTTTTATCTGCAGCATTGAACAACTGTCTGTCCTCACGCAACAACTACAATGAAACACAAGAAACTTGAATTACAAAATACTATATACTGTTAACTCTGAAAAAAATTAAGAAAGAGAACAGTTGTGAATGAAAGCTACAAAAAGAAAATTACTGAACATTAAACCCGTACTGATAGTGAATAGATTAAGGTTGTATGTATAGTGTATACATTTAGGTTGCATGTATAGTATATACATTTAGGTTGTATTTGTATCATATTGTGAAGTGCAACTGCTAACTGTACTCACCCTCAACAGTGTTTATATCGAATCAAATCAATACACCACAGAACTTAGTGTAAGACACACTTATTCATTATCAAGCTTAAGTAACACCAAAAGTAATACTGACTTACTCGCTGTTCCTCAACCTGGTCTTCTTTTTCCAGAAGCTGCTGGTCATCAGGTTCAGTGATTCCATACGTTTCAGAAATGTACTCGGACCATGTGACATAGCCATCTTCGTCTTCATCTACTTCATCCATTCGCTCCGCACTCTCTTCTTCAGATAACATCCTATAATTAAAGTCATATACTTAGCATAAAGGACTTGAAAGAAGTAGCTTTTGTATTACATACAGAAATTACATTTTCGTGAAATGAAAAACACCGCACTGATACCAGTGAAGGGTAACAATCAAATACATTTCAATACAAAGGGAAAACTCTTTCTATATATAGAATAAACCAAATGTCATATCAAATGTAAAAAGAGAACAGTTGGAAAAATCAATCAATCAATCAAACCATATTTCAGGTGACTTGCCAATTATCATGAAATATGGCTTGAATTTTGGCATATAAAGGAAACATTTATGACCAAAACTTCAAACCACCCTAAGCTTAAATTAGCTCTATAGAAATCACCAAATTCTGACCTAAATGTGAACATGGCTTATAATCAAAATTTCCTTACCCTTGCAGAAAAAAGAAAGCAAACATGTACCTTATTTTACATCCCTTATCTTGTGCTTTTACCACCAACAGGAATCTCCTTCCTTTCAAACGTGTTAACCAATAAATATAAAAAAATACAACTGTGTTCCTTAGGCATGAACTAAACCAATATTCAGAATTCTTTAACTTGCCTCAGCATAGGTGTTTGATATCAAACATCGAAAGAGGTGCAATGAACAGTGTCCGTAAGATAATGAATACTGGACAGAAGTACAGAAAGTGATGGGGACATATTTGAGAGAAGGGAGGATGCAAGTGCAGTTTGGGTTACATAACAAATCACAAAAGAAATATACCTGAATGATCGAAGAATCCAAGAATGCAATTCCTTGCGATCAATCTGCTTGTCGTTGTTGCGATCCATTTTCACCAGGAGAATTTCCAACCTTCGTTTGGCCTCACTAGAAGGTAGTTGATCATACTCCTCAGCATCTTTTGCGCTTCCTGTATCAAGATGAAGTCATAAGCTTCTAGAAATGAATAACTATGATACCATAGAGACTGAGGCTTAATGCTTAAGAAGTATTACAAAAGTCTACAGCTACAGTAACACAAAACAAGCACTGGCTTCCCTCACACTCAAGGAAAGCTGGCTCAATGATCTTTTCTTTTTCATTTAATAGCTGTGACCTTTATCATTACATTCTAATAAATAATTCTGTGAATACATCACTTAAGAAAAGGAAGTTTGCAAGGAATTTAGAAAAATACACACAGGGACCAATGAGCTACTAAACTAGGGGAAGGTTTATATCATATAATCTAAAACTAGACTCGCTATGACCTGAAATATGCTTGCATTACAAGACATGGACACCTTTAGATGATACAGAGTTTCTGAAATAACTTGTGGACAACCCCGTGACAACTGGCCAACAGTGTGGAATTCATATATCAGCAATCAGAGTAAAAGGGTTTCTAAAATAATAGATAAGAAAGTAAAATATGCCATGCAAACAGAAAGCTATGATGCCCTCTGGAGTTATCCTATATTTTCTCATATAAGTATCTGGCCTACTTACCCATCCTAAGTATCTTTCAGATGGCCAGGAATCCTTCAAACAAACAATCATATTCCCAGAGATGAGCAATCATTCTCTCATGAAAACACTCCACCAGCAAAATCAAGGCATCAAAATTAATTCAAATATACAATATAAACAAGATTGTGGACAGGAAGCTGTGGTTTTAGCACATTACACGTGACAGCTAGAGAATAGGTGTGAGCAGATGTTGCCTTCATGTTCCTGGTGCTACCTCGCTGATGCGGGAAACAGCGATCTATTATGAAAAAAGTAATTGCAAAAGATTCTATGTTTTTAGCAAAGGAATGGACCATTTTCAAAGATACTGGGTGCCTTAACACAAGTAGAGCAAGAGTATTATAGAAAGCATAACATATAAAACTGCATTAATACCTCACTAAACAAAGGAATGTTATCATAAAATAACAGCAACTTCTGCATACCAAGAATAGCCTCGTGATCAAACTCAGTGTTGTGTTCACCATCTACATAATGTCCATGATCCCGTGGACTCCTCGCCCCATCGGCTTCTCGCTCTTTCTGTGCATTATGAAGGTGGTGTGTATGCGCACATGCTACTGACACACACACCAACATAAATGCTCCTAAACTCCACAGATACATGATGCCTGTATATCTGAAATTAAAAAAATTAATCTGTTAAACTGAGATATAATTCTAGGAATATATGATTATAATCAAGTCATATTTACAAGCTATCAAAACCATCTCTAATACATGCAGTATCTGTTGCATATCACAAATTCAAAGTAGAAAATTTGCAAACTGAAAAGACAAGCTATAACCTTTTAGGCATTCTTTCGTCATTCAACCCTCCCATTCCCAACCATTTCAGCACAACCTGGTCAGACCTCTCAATCAGAATGCACTTTTTTTTCCTTATGTTAGCTGTGATGGCACAAGCAACTGAGGCCCTAATCAATTCAGCAACTAACCCCTTGGGGTTGATGAAGAGCTAATAAATATGTATATATGTATATATATACATATATATTGGAAAATATCACAATGTTGCGCATGATCAAGATATTCATTTTCCCCGTGGACTCATAGAAATACATATATATGTGTGTGTGCGAGTGTGTGTGTGTGTGTATGTATGTATGGTATACCAGGGTCAATGTGCTGTCAATGGACTGAACCAGGGCATGTGAAACATCTAGGGTAAACCAAAGAAAAGTCTGTGTGGCCTGGATGTGGATGAGGAGCTGTGGTTTCAGTGCATTACACATGACAGCCAGAGATTGAGTGTGAATGAATGTGACCTTCTTTGTCTGTTTTCCAGGCACTCACTGAAGCAGAGGGCAGCGATGCTGTTTCCTGTGGGGCGGGGTGGCACCAGGAATGGATAGAAAGAAGTGTGAATATGTATATGTGCATGCATGGGCATTTATGTATATACATGTGTATATCGGGGAGAAAGAATGCTTCCCACGTTTTACCTGCGTGTCGCAGAAGGCAACTAAAAGGGGAGGGAGCGGGGGGCTGGAAATCCTTCACTCTCTTTTTTTAATTTTCCAAAAAAGGAACAGAGAAGGGGGCCAAGTGAGGATATTCCCTCAAAGGCTCACTCCTCTGTTCTTAACGCTACCTCGCTGGTGCGGGAAATGACGAATAGTATGAAAAAAAAAAACCTCTATTCTCAGTTTCTTTCAGAAACATATGGGTAAACTAAGATTACGGCATAAATGGTTAGTCCGGGGTGATCAACCATAAAGTGTATCTATTAAGCTTTTTTTTTTTTTTTTTACTTCTTCAATTCTAACTAGGCTTTAGGTCGTTGGAGATTATCATACTATTCAGTAATCATGAAATATAACTTATCTCCTTTGCTTGGAAAGCATATACTTCTGTTGTACTATATTCGTTTTGTACATTAATCTCATATGATAGGATAGTGTTTTACTCTATTTTCTATTTCTCAGGCATGAATATTGCATTCACATACAGTTATTGTTTATTCACGTATGCTGTCATATATACCATATTCTCAAACATTTTAGATCTCATCATACTATGTTTTAATGGTAGGAAACATAAGCTAATGCTGTGGATATTTCATATATCATGTCATATCTCACATTTATGGAGTATGTATTGAGACAACTCAGTTTCTCTTTTAAACTTGTGGTTGTCTATTGTAACTGTACATTATCTTCCTGAATTTTTTGTCACATTAAATTCTTTGTTCAACTACTACTCTTTTCCAACAGATGGCATTGCTGCTTCTGAAACAGAGGAAGGCAATATATTGATAAAGTTTCTGCAGCTTCCTCTCAAGTTGAATGATTCGAACCTTCTGATTTTACTCAACACAGGTGATGACAAGTATACCTACAGGTAAGTGCAAATGACTGTTGATATATACTCTGAGAGGTATCGTCTAAGAAAGAAATTTTCATTTCAATAACATCTGAAACTAATGTCAGCCGAAAATAACCTCATTATTAATGGTACTGCATATATGCTCTCTGAACTCTCCTAAAACAATATTTTTTTAATCTGTATACCATTGTATTTCTGCATCATCAGCGTGCGTTACCACAACCTTCCAGACATTGTTCCAGTTACTAAATTAGAAGAGGATTATCTGAAGGGCAAGACTGGAAGAGGTAGGAAATTGTGTTCTTTGCAATTGTACTAGACCCCATGCAAACCATTCCAGAACCAACCACCAACCTCCGAGTAGAAATAAAAAAATCATACCCCTGCTTCACCCTTCAGCAGTGTATGCACACACAGCCACTCACCCCCAGCAGACAGAGCATTGACAACACATGTACTCACCGAAGTTCTGGTACAGTATCTTAAATTTCATAATCTTGCAGATCAGGCTTTTTAACTGTTACTTTATTCTACTGAATTAGCTTGAAGTGTATCAAGGAGGTTTGTGTGGATGGGATTGCAGCTGAGATGATATTTATCACTTACCAAGGCTGTTTGACTTCTGTATGGCTTAAGATGAGGTGGCAGAGGACTGGCAAAATGCCAGTCGGTGTTCGGTGTGTAGGAGAGTTTGACGGAGGGGATGGTGGCATGCTCAGAGTTTTAAAGTGGAGAGGAGCGGTGTGGCCTCAGGAGTGCCAGAGGACAAGTGGGTGAGGTGTTTGGTGTGAATGATTTTTTGGTGGAAAATATTCGGAGAAAGATAAGGATTTGAATGTGGCATTTATGGATCTGGAGAAAGCCTCTGATGGTTGACTCCCTCACCCTATGATTCACTTCCGCTTCCATGGTTCCATCCGCTGCCAAATCCACTCCCAGATATCTAAAACACTTCACTTCCTCCAGTTTTTCTCCATTCAAACTTACCCCCAATTGGACCTTGCTCTTATTCACATTTACTCTCATTTGGTATTATATAGTTTTCATATTTCAGTCTTGGATGTTCTTTCTAGCTCATATTTTCCAAGAATCAAATTCTGCTTGGTGTACTAGTCATAATGTCACAAATAAGACACATTTTAGAATACCAAGATTTGTTTTTATGAGGGCCTGGCTAGTAGTTACATCATTTGATATTGTACTAATTTTTCCCTGTATTCTGTTGATATAAAGGATTACCCAAAATTGATATCTGTATTGATTATCTTTAACAATATTCCTGATCAAGGTTTTCCTTGCAGATGATGCTAACAGAAGACTTAAAAGATTCGTCACTGTCATTGGTCAGTACACAAGAGCACTTTATTCACGTCAAGAACAAATATTCACCTTGGAGGTACGTGGGTTTATGCTAATGACGAGGCACATGTTAATCCCGTAATTTGATTGTCTGCACTTCCCCTTACCAGGACATAATTACAGAGCTCGCCAAGTGCTGGTGGTATCCTTATCAATGTCTGTGGCTCCTATGTGTTTAATGGCCCACAATGAAATAACTAAAATGTTCAAAACTTTCATTCTTGAGATTAAGACTGATTCAGGGTTTCACCTGAATTTTTTCTTTTTTTCCTTTTATGTATCTTTTTCTCTCCACGGTCAATCTGTCTCATGTGATGAAGGGAATCTCTCCTCATCATCAAGAATTAGAATCCTTAAATCCCTGCCTTCTGGTGAGGTTATAGCTTTTCACCCTCCACAATCATCCATTCAGCAGGTGCAGCTTAGCTCACTAGCCGGCTTCCCTCTGCTTATCAGCTGCCCCACCTTGACAAGAAAATCGTTATTTTCTAGCTGAGTGCCGAGTACCCTGAACACCACAGACTTCTTGAATCCCAGAACGTTAAGGTTGTGTCATTGATATGCCCTTTTTGCTTTTTGTTCAGCTTCTCCAACCTCCCATGGATGATTATCCTCTAATGTACTTGAGTTGTGTATCTTCACAGAAGTCTTCAATCACTCTTTTAATCCCAGACAGACATGAATCCAGCTCGTACCCTCCAGTCACCTTGAATGGACAATCACTGTCATTGAACAAAACACCAGCCATCCAAGGCATTGCATGCGATGCACATATTACATGTGCTTCCCATGCCAAAAAACATCAAAACAAAAGCAACAAAGACTAAATGCCCTTGCACTTTAGCAGCCTCTACTCATAGATCCCCTTATCCCCAGCAAATATAACATGGCAAAACACATAATTGAAAAGACTCAAAAAGCACTAAATAGCCAATTTCTAACTTAGTTTTAAACACCACCCCACCAGAAGCCACACTTTCCTATATCTGCTGTGGACATCATGCATCT
Source organism: Panulirus laevicauda (assembly GCA_032273605.1). Taxonomy (NCBI): domain Eukaryota; kingdom Metazoa; phylum Arthropoda; class Malacostraca; order Decapoda; family Palinuridae; genus Panulirus; species Panulirus laevicauda. The sequence continues at coordinate 24,299 of JAUTXX010039551.1, forward strand.
CTACACCGACTTAGCATATCCCAGAACCATATATGCCCACGATGGAACAACCACACTGAAGACACCAAACACTTTCTCCTCATGTGCCCTACAGTACTTTCTCCACAGATTCACCCCACTCACAAATTCACTGCACTTTATGACCTATGGTCCCTCCTGGAGGACATGGCTGGCTTCCTGCGTGTTGCAAAAGTTTCATAAAAATTGACGAAACTCCTATGGGAGGAAGGCATGTGTGTGAGTAGGTAGAAAGGAGGATGAGTGGTTCCAATGACGGTGAGTCTGTGACAGGGTTGTGTGGTCTCTTAATGGCTGTTTAATGTGTGTATGGATGGGATAGAAAGTTTTGTGGGCCTGGATGTATACATAAATGCTCATACATGCACATATACATATATACATACACATACACAGACATACATATATACACTAGTACATATTCATACTTGCTTGCTCTCATTCATTCCCAGTGCTACCCCACCCCATATGAAACAGCATTGCTACCCCCTGCTTCAGCAAGTTAGTGTTAGGAAAACAGGTCAAAAAGGCCACATTCGTTCACACTCAGTCTCTAGCAATCATGTGTAATGCACTGAAACCACAGCTCTCTATTCACATCCAGGCCCCTCAGACCTTTCCATGGTTTACTTCAGATGTTGCACATTCCCTGGTTCCGTCCATTGACATCATGTCGACTCTGGTATACCACATCGTTCCAATTCACTCTATTGTTTGCGAGCCTCTCACCCTCCTGTATGTTCAGACCCCAATTGTTCCAAATCTTTTTCACTCCATCTTTCCTTCTCCAGCTTTATCTTCCACTTCTTGTTCCCTCCACCTCTGACACATATATCCTCTTTGTCAATCTTTCCTTACTTATTCTCTCCATATGTCCAAACCATTTCAACACAACCTCTTCTGTTTTCCCAACCAC
>JAUTXX010039552.1:0-13458 GCA_032273605.1 Panulirus laevicauda
TGTAATTCTTATATTTAAATAAGTTCTTCATTCATCAGTGATCCTTTCTTTCAGTATGTCATCTTATGATGGCGACCAAGGCGATAGTCTTGACATCAAACCTCCTCAAGCTGTGGTACAACGCCGGGAAAAGCGTGAGAAACGTGACAAAAGAGATCGTCATCGCCACAAAGCTGAACGCCACAAAGAGCGGCATCGTAATCGAGAGCACAGAAATCATGATGAAAGACGACGTGACCACAGAAGACACAGGTAATGAAAAGGATAGTTTTAAGTTGTTTATAGTTGGAAATGGAGTAAATTCAAGGGTAGTCAACATAATCATGTAAATGTAGAAAAGAGTTTATGTTTAAGGTTTTGAGTAAGAAGGTTACGCCATGGTAAGACATGATCAAGAAAGAGAGTTTCCTTGTCCAAAGCATGGAGATATCCAGCCCCACCTTGATCTTAAGCTGTTTCATGATAAGTTAACTCATAATTATAATAACATCCAAGTTCTGTAATATTTGTAATATCTCGTCTGTGTATTTTCAGATGTATGGCTGCTTAAGTTCAATAAGCAGTTCACCGTTATTCATCATACATCATACATATTCACCATTTCCTGCATTAGCAAGGTAGCATTAAGAACAGAGGACTGAGCCTAAGAGGGAAAATCCTCTCTTGGCCCCCTTCTCCATTCCTTCTTTTAGAAAAATGAAAACTGGAGGGGAGGATTTCCAGCCCCTGCTCTCTCCCCTATTAGTTGTCTTTTACAACACGCAGGGAATATGTGCTTTTTCCTACATTAACAAGGTAGTACCAGGAACAGACAAAGAAAGGCAGTACCAGGAACAGACAAAGAAAGGCCACATTTGCTCTCCTCCATTCTCTAGCTGTCTTTTGTATTGCATCAAAACCACAGCACCCTATCCACAACTAGGCCCCACAGACTTTTCCTTGGTTTCCACCAGTTGCTTAATTTGGCCACGTTCACTTCATTGACAAAATTATTATTGTTGTTATTATTATTATTATTATTATTATTATTATTGTTATTATTATTATTATTATTATATTATTGTTATTATCAGTATTATTAATATTATTATTGTTGTTAGCCACCAGTTTTCCACTGAACTTGCTAGGTACACTTAACAAACTTATGCTTCTGTAATTTGAACACTCACCTTTGTTCCCTTTGCCTTGATACATTGGCAGTATACATGTATTCCACCAATTCTAAGGCACCTGAACATGATCCATACATTTACTGAAAATTCTAACTCACAAATCAACAATAGCATCACATGTTTTCATAAGAAATTCAACTGCAATACCAGCCACTTTGCCTCATTACATCTTGGACAAGACTTTCACACTTTTTCCTGTTCATCAAAGCCCGTATCATGACTCTCTCACTTCACTTTCCTCCCTGATCTAGACACCCTACAACTGCAGTTCTGTTATGAAACTCATTCAACAGTTCCTCAAAGTACTCACTTCATCTGCTCATTACCTCATCTCTGCCTGTTACCACTTCCCCATTTGCCCACTTCACTGATATTCCCATTTGTTTCCTTGTTTTTCTCACACTATTAACCTCCTTCCATAACATCCACCTATTCCCCATGAGGTTTGTTGATACTCACTCTCCCCTACCGATATTTGCCCTCTTTTTCAGCTCTTCCACTTTCCTCTTGACCTGCTGCTTTCTCTTGCACATCTCCATTCACTGGTTCATCTTACCTGTGACTGACACCCATACACCTCTCTATATTCTTCACTAACAGCATAACTTCATTATCCCAACACTCACTATTCTTTCCCAGCTGCTCACCTTCTTCATCTGTTGCACTTGCTAGCACTACTTCCTTTAATGCTTCCCATTCTTCACCTGCTCACCTAGCTTCATTTCTTCTCACCCTTTCTCTATTCTACACTCACTCTCCTGTTATCCCTTTATGAAAGCCTCTTTTCCAAGCTCCTTTATTTTCTCCTTGCTGCTCTCATCCAAATAATTTCATCTTTGTTGTAAATGGAAAGAAGCCAAAAAATCAATTGTGCACAGAAAAGGTTAAGTATGATCTGTACAAACCCAGATATGTTGTGTTGTTACTTGTGGACCTAGATGATCATGTACTGTACTATCAGGGTTTACCTGTATAGCCTTTAAACTCACATACCACACACTTCTGCTGCACATGCAAGCTCTCCTACCCAAAATACCTCCCATTGCTTACTTGCTCCCTTAGCTTTGTTTGTTCTCACCTTTTGCTATTTTACTCTCAGTCTCTCCTGGTGTCTGTTCATGCAAGCCTCTTTTCCAAATTCATTTACTTACCACCTTCTTCTCACCCATATCATTTCCTTTTTTTGTGTGCATTAGAAGGAAGTTCAGAAATAAATTTTGCAGTAAAAAGGTTAAGTACGATCATATATACAATCCCATTTATGTTGTGGACATTACTCATGGACTTTGAAGATCTTGCTCTCTGCTACCAGGGTTAGCCTGTAAAACCTCTCTGCTATGGAACCATAATTGAGAAATGGTTAATGCAGTATGTGGTTATCATTTTCACTTTATGATCAACAGTGAACAGTTATACTCTAACACTTGTGTATTATTTATGCCTATGATAGGAAAGCAAGTTAAACACTGGCAAGTATTTAACATTAACATTGACCTTGTGTTAATGAATTTGAAAACCTGATTGTATGTACTAGTTCATCGTTGATCAAAATTATAATTTTTATCAGGGACCGTGATGTTGAGAGGCGGGAAAACCGTGAAGTTCGTGAAGCTCGCCGGCATGAGAAGCGTCATGAAAGAGGGAGTAAGCATGAAAGACCAGTCATTGACTTGCGAAGCAAAATTGAAAAGAGGAAGATGGTTGACAGAGATATGGTAAGTTCTTTTTTTGATGATAGGGCTAAACAGTGCCTTGTGAAAGTTTTAAAGACATTATTTGAGTATGCACATAACCTGAGGCAAACACCTAGAAGCAAACTGGTTATTAATGATAAGTGGTAGATCAACTGGTCTTGATTATTTGATGGAGCACTTTTTTGGTGAAAGTAGGATAGAATTGTTAATGTTAGCTTATTACTGTTAGATTTGTCTAATCATGGCCATCTCATATGCAAAGAAAGTGATAGCACCCTTCCAAAGGAGGAATTTTGGGAATATGTTTAAGAGTGTAAGAAAGTTCTTTCCAGACTGACATGAGTAAGAATGAAAATGAATTGCAAGAGATGGGTGTTACTCTGTTTATGTAATGTGATGTGAGTGGAGTGAGGAAGAGAGGTGAGTGTCTTGGAAGGAAATGAGTGTGCATCAACAATATTAATAAAAAGGATCGAGTATTAATGGTGGGAGATTTAAATGCATGAGTGGTTGATGTTGCAGTTGAGGATATAATTTATAGTCATGGGATACCCAGTATAAGTGAAAGTGATGGATGGATTCTCAAGTTGAGTGGTGAAAAAGTTTTAGTTATTGGGATTGCCTAGTCTGAAAAAGAAAAAGGTGCACATGAAAGTATTTGAGGGTGAGTGAGGTTAGGGGTAAGTTGAGAAAGTTTTGTTGCTGATGAAAGAGAGAAGAGAGGTTTATGGGAAGGAGTGCAAGTGAATGGGTGATGTACATGAGAAATTGGCAGGAGATCAAGGGGAAGGTGCAGGGGCTGAAAATACGGCAAATGAGAGATGGGGCGAGAGATTACTTGCAGTTGTCATGGAGAATAAGAAAATGCTTTGAAGGGAAGTAAGTAGTTTGAGGAGAATTAGAGAATATGTGGAAAGATCAGTGTAAAGAGTAGATGGGGAAGTGGTAACAGGTAAATAAGATAAAGAGGAGATGGCATGAACTTTAAAGACCTGTTGAATGCGTTAGAGGTTAGAGCGGTAGATATGGAGTGCGTGGGGTGTGGAGGTATTAGGAGTGAGAGAGGCATGGTAAATGGTTTGATGAAAAGAGAAGAGGTGATGAAGGCCTTGCATAAGTGAAGTGTGGGATTGCAGTTGGGTTTCTTAATGAATAAGGTGGCAGTGTTGTTGATTGATTAATCAGGATTTGTCATCATATGTATGGCTCATGGTGAAGTGCCTGAAGGCTGGTTTAATGACTGTTTAGTGACTTTGTGTGAGGAATAATCAGAGAAGGAGGGATTTGTATGTGGTATGTATGGATCAAGAGAAAATATATGACATGGTTTGTGGAGTGTGCTGCACATTCTATGGTGTAGGGGGAAAGCTACTAGAAACATTGAGGAGTTTGTATCAAGTATGTAAGTGCTCTGGGCTAACAGGAAGGAAGGTGGGTATTTGATTACCGGGCTTCCATTTCTTGCTTACTTTGGTAGTTTTATTTTCTCTGACCTCTTGCCATTCTTCAACTAATCTCTCTTTGTATATCCTCAAACAAGCCTTTTTTCTAGGCTCATTCATTACCACCATTCTCTTTGCACCCATTTCCTTTTTTCTTAAAACCTCTACAACTTTCATCCTTGCCTCCACTAAGAAATGTTGATGATCTCACCAGCTGCCTCCTTTCAATAATTTATATTCTGGAGTCTCTCTAGCATGCATATTAATTACTACATAATCCAGTTATGTCTGATCCCTGTTTACCCCCCTTACCTACATATACACCTACATGTGCACTTTTTTTAAACCAGGTATTCCCAATCACCAGTCCTTCTTCTTCAGTACACAACTCCACAAATTGTTCACGATTTTTGTTCATGTTGGGTATCCCATGCCCCTCAATTATACCCACACCTGCCACATCACCCACTTTTGCATTGAAAGCACCCATCATTGATAGTAATCGTTATTTTCTCGATACAAAAGCTACTAAAACTTGAGATATTTTATATGGCATTCAAAAAATGTGCAAGACCAAAACCATTTGTTATTTCAGGATCGACGAAGAGAGCGTGATCGGGAAGACTATTATGTAGATGACCGAGAACCATATGAACGAATAGACTATCATCGTGACCACCAAGGACGTGGTGGAATGGGAGGAGGAATGAGTGCTAATGACTATCCTGCATACCCTCACCACAGACGAGATGAGCGACCCTCAGTCCAGTTGTCACCAAGAGAAAGAGCTGAACGTGATAGAAGAATGGAACGCTTCCTGGTTGCTGGTTAGTATTCTATGTAAATTATATTAAATGATGAAGTTGCATGTTTTATTCATGTGATTATAGTCTCCATTTAAAAGTGCAGTGCCTTTCATATGCTAGTGGAAATCTCTAATTGAAACAAAGCTCATTTAGGATTTTTTCTGTTTCTTTAAGGTAATGTATTGAGTAGAAATTTTAAGGGAATACATATCACATTTACATTCATTTCTTTTAAGTTTTCAAATACTGACTTTATTTAGCAGAATTTGGAAGTTAAGTGTGGGTAAGTTCACTGCATGTGCTGCAGTTAATGAATTTTGTTCATTTTATTTATTTGTCCATTTGGAGTATTTTATAAAGGCCATTCACAAGGCAGTGTACAAGATGAGTAATATATTTACTTAGTGCCTACAGGATATGGTTTTGATCTGTGGATGGTTATGGGAGTTTCTTTTTATGGTGTAATGGGTAAATACCCATCTAACCTTCTGCTGAGCCTGCTTAACCTACACATGAGAAGGTAATGAAATTGGATGATTTGTAGCTCTAGTGATGAAATTGGTAGATCCTACTCCCTGGAAATGAATCTGGTGTTCATTTGGCCATTTTTTCATCCATTCATCCTCCATCTTTTACCTTTCATTTAGCCCTCATCTGCAACCAGAACATTTACCTAATACTCTGAGGACTTAAATTTGGATGAATTTTATTTAGTCTTTCAGAGAACATTCTCTTTTTAGACTTTGATAAGTGAAACCAAGAACTGTAAAGTTCCCTGCTTCACTTATGGTATGGGGTATTTTTAGTTATGGTGTTGGGGACCTTGTATTGTTGTCAAAGAAAGAAACTATGAACAGATATAGTTTTCTTGAACTACTGTATGACCATCTTCCAAATTCATTCAATAAGTGCAAGGCCGAAGTGTTCTTGCAGGATGGGGCTCCCTGCCATGTTGCCAGACTAGTCACTGGTTGATTTAAGGACTGTGGAGTGGAGTTTTTCAGTGACTTGCCTGGGTATTCACAGGATTTGAATCAAGTAGAAAACTTGTGGGAGCCTATGAAAGTGAAATTACTGGACTTGACAATTCTGTGTTTAACATGATTATGAGATTTAAAAGCAATGTCACAGTTATTGAAATCAATATTATCAAAGGATCTTTTATTAATGAAAACAGCACTGTTATGATTATTTTTTCTTACTCCTGCATCTCTCATATGCTTATAGATTCCTTTATTAATGTCTCTTGTTAATGGCATATTAGATATATGCTTTTAGGTGTTACCAGACTCCATCCGCTCATGGTTACACCTTGTGGAAAAGCTGTATCATAGGAAGGCCTGTCTCATTAAAGAACTTTTCACCCCAAAAGAGTCTACAAACCCCTGCAACTGGAATTTGTGCAGCCTCGGGGTGCAGAAGCCTTTAGAAAGAGGTCTTGGGTAACACCAGGATGGAGTTTTTCATGGGAATTGGACTTGGGGTAATTATAGATACTGATAATTATAGATAGATGAATATGAGCTGTTATCGGACTCTTCCTGCTTGAAATCACACTACAAGTGAAGGTCGCCTTTGATGAGATTATGTCACTGGGTGAACTGTCTTGGCAAAGAACTCACTCCAAAGGAGTCCACAATTCCCTGCTGCTGGAAGTAGTGCAGCCATGGGCTGGAGGAGCCCTTAGAGAGAAGTCTTGGGTAACACCAAGACACTCTTTCTTAGAAAGGGTTCTTAGGTAATTGTAGATATATAAAAGAAAATACTTACTGTCAATGAGATGGCTTTGATTGCAGCCTTCACTTGACTTTGCAGTCTCAGCTAACATGAAAAACAGGATGACATGCTGGGGTTGCAGGTTGAAGTGGTTTGTGATGTGCTTTGACATTCTGGGTTTGAATGCCTCACTCAAACTTTTTAATATTTTAACTTCTGCTAATCTTGCATGTTATGAGGACACGCTTTCCTTTCCCTGACCTTAGGTAAAGAAAGGGTTAATGTGTGTTTAAACCTAACTGTAAAAAGTGGAAAGGTAATAGGGAAGGGAGAGAGAAAAGAAGGAAGAGATGTCCTTAGGTTTGCTGAACATGGAAAGACGGTACCATGATGGTCATTTTCATAGAAATAAGTGCATGACTTTTTGTATGAAAATGTACCTGTCAGTTAAAGAAGTACATGAATTTTTTTTTTGTAAAAACATAAATGCTCTTACCTACAAATTTGATCCACTAGACATTGGCTCATGCCCTTCCCATTCTTTACAAATAGGTCATTACACACACACACACATCTTGGAAGAATATTACAAGAGACAAATTGTCTACTGGAAAATATGAGAATTGCATTCAAGTATGTGGAAAAGGAAATATCTAATAAGTTGTTCATGTCTTACATTAGGTCAAAACTAGAATATGTTTCTCAGGTTTAGTCATCGCATTTAAAGAAGTATGAAGAACTAGTCGAGAAGGGCAGAGGAGATTGTACCAAAATTTAGAGAGCTGAGTTACATGGAAAGGTTTAGAGGCCTTGAACTTGTCCACCATGAAAGAGAGAAGATCTGGATTGACCATGCCACAACTGTTAGATTTTTAAATGAACTTGATGATGTAGGTAGTGAACAGTTCCTTGAAAGATGCAAAGTTAGAACAACCATAGGTTATACTTTGAAATTAAGAAAAAAAATTGTTAGAAAAGAGGTAAAGATGTACTTTTACAGTTTAAGACTGGTGGATTAATGGAAAAGAATGAATGAGAAAGTAGTAAAAGCAGACAGCACATGAATGTTTAGAAAGTTGTGTAATAGTAGAGAAGTTTTAAGAGATGGAACCCCACAGGTGTAAAGCTATCTCCCCATACAGTACATTGATAACTGCAGTCTTTAGAAATTGACTCATGTCATGAAAAACTGCCAGAAAATTGTTAGAAAAATATAATCTGTTAATCTTTTAACTGAGAACATTCCAGTCCTTAGCATACCTTTGCTTTAGTATTGTAAGATATGCTATACCACTGTTGTAGCTTCATTTGTCTATTTTAGCCAGATTTAACTTTTATACCATTTTTTATTGTAGTAGTTTGATTGTAATTCCATATGCCTAGTTACTTTATAGCTGCATGATATTTTGCTTTGTAACTATTGACCTTAGCATAGGTGTTAACTAACTGCCCTGGTTGCATGGAAAGCTTACTCTCCTGTTTGTATCGCAGGGAGTGCCAGGTATATCTTGCGGGACAGAATAGGTTATGATGCACAGCTGCCTTGGCCACATCACCTACTTTCTCCTCACACCTATAGCCTCACTGGTATGCATGCTAATTTTTTTGAGACAAAATTTTTATGAAGAACTAGTTTGACCCCAGACAGTTTTTTTCCTTTATCAAATGAAGGTAGTCTAGACCTGCTCTTCATTTGTGCGCAAGTCTAATGAATTTTCCTAGGATATAATGAAGTCTGAGATTTTATTAAACCCTGTGTTTGAGGAGCTTCTTCCACATGATTAGGACACAAGAGACATCGAAATATATACATGAGAAAGAAAGAGGCATCTTACAGAATGTTTTTTTTTTATCCGTGTGCTTGTGATAACTTGCACATAGAAGTGACTTTTTGATATCACGCAAATATTTCAGTTGAGTTTCAGAAAGATTTAAATCATATGCCATACCCCTGTTGTGATGAAATAATTCTGCAACTTAATTTGCTGCATACAGTAGCTGCCACAATATTGCAGAGAAATTACATTGGTTATTATTGTGTTTGGTGACTGAAGTATGTGAGAAGACATTGGTTAGATTGCTTACGTGAGCCATAACCATTTGAGCAAGTATCTACTCTTTCAACCTGATTTTATATAATTTTGTTTCTTATCTAAAGAAACTGTATTTGTTAATTATTAACTTGGTTGCCTGTGGTTAACCATATATAGTATATGCTACTCTAAAAGAAGTTAAGGGATTATTCTTTCTCTCTTTAGTCATTCTTTTTCTTAAAAACTTTCACATTGCAGAACTATCTTCAGGTTTATCATATATTCACTGGTCAGGTACTATTTTCTTGTTCTCGTTTTAATGTTATTCATTACTCACATGTCTCTGTCTTTTCATACTTTCCTAGTTCTGTTTTCCTACTGCAGCCATCATTTTGACCAGAAATGCTTGTATTTTAGTGTAATCAAATGTAATTTGCTCTTGCAGTAGCCAAGCTACCAACATTCACAACACCAGCAAATTTTTTAATGTTTTTGAGTTTTTCTGTTTGATGTTTGACCTTTGAGGAAGTGTAGAGGGTCAGGAGCCAGACTGTTTGGGAAACATTCTGCATGCTTCACCCAGCTATATGTCTGGAAAAGGATACATGATAAAGAGAAACTAATTCAGATTTTCTTGTTACCCTAGATAAACAGAAGGAGTTGTCTCAGCGAGAAGCTGAATCTAGAAGACAGAGACGGGAAGAAGAGAGGCGTGAAGAGGAGAGACGAGAAGAACAGCAGATTGGACGTCATCGTGGGGATTTGGTACCACACAGACGTGGTCGTTCTCATTCCCCTGTTGATGTGCAGGTACAGAAGAAGCGGAAACATCACCACGATCACTACCCCTCAGCAGGTTAGAGCTTTGTCTTGTTTATGTTTTGAATATTGAAGAATTATTTGAGAAGTGTCTGTTTTAGATGCTGACTGCAGATTGAATTATGAAAGTTTTTTTGATTAGATAATGAAGGGACAGAGAGAGACTTGTAATGTAATTTTCATGGGAACATTAATGTTCTCCAGACAACTTTAACTGAAAGTCATATATCAAGCATGAAAACTGTCTCTAGTCTTACTCTTTGAGATATTTGCTTGTTGTGAACATGTTTGATTACATGAAACTTTCTCTAAGTTGGAGTAAAAAATGAATCTATTTTTGTGGAGGTCAAGTAACTTACAACCAATTCATTCTTGATGCAGATAGGAATAATGCTCCATAGTTTGAGAAGCTCCCTTTTTAGTGAACTGGCATTACAGATCTGGTATATATTGACAGGTGTTTGCAGTTTGTTGTTGATTTGAAATCTCATTACTTATTTGTCGTTTCCCACCGTTGTGAAGTACTGCCAGAAACAGCTAAAGAATGTCGTCAGTTGCACACATCCACTCTATTTGTCATGTATAATGCACCAAAACCAAAGCCACTGTCCACAAGCAAGCCCCACAGACCTTTTTTTTTTTTGTTTCCTGACTGTGTCACATCCCCTAGTTCCCATTGCCAATCAGTTTTCCATCAAAGCAATTTGCTCTGTCTCATATTTCAAAAATTGTTGATTGACATACTTATTGTGAATTTGATTTTTTTATGTTTTTCCACATGAAGATGGCAATGATGAAGTGACAATTTTAAGTGACGAGGAGGAAGAGGGAGAGTACGAAGAAAGTATGGAGCCTGAAGTGCGGAAAGGTTCCAAGGAAAGGAGATCAGATGAAGAAGGAAAGAAGAAAAAGAAAAAAGATGAAGGAAGGGATGGCAGTACAAATCAGTCCGAATCTGCTGGAAGTGGCTCATCTGATAGTGAATCAGACTCAGGTAAGCTTTGTATTCAGATCTAACTTCTATTATCTTTAATAAATAGATTAACATGGTAATGATTTTTTTACCATAATGTTTCTTGAGTTGGCAAAATACGTTCAGGAACAAATGAACAGTTGCTTCACTCACATATATTTAGTCTTTATTTTCATGTGTAATGTACAAAAACTTGAGATTACCGTCCACAGCCAAGCCCCACAGACTACATCTTGGTTTAACTTGATTGCCTCATGTGGCCTGGTTCAGCCATGTGATTGCATGTCACTCCCCCAAATACCACATTGCTGTACCTCATTCTATCCTATGCACACCTCTAACCTTCCTGAATTTTCAAGCTCCTATATCCCAAAACTTTTTTCACTGCACTCTACTATCTTCTTGGTCTCCCCTTCATAATGAATAGAAAACATACATTACAGTAACGGTAACAGAAAACAAACTTTTTTAGTGCTTATACCAAGAATTGAAAACTATCATGTAAACATATATAGCAAATGTAATATATGTTGTATAGTAAACAGAGATATGCCAGATATATAAGGGGTATAGACGGTTGAACTGTGGAACAGGAAGACAAGACTTTCAAGTTTAGGGAATATATGATGGGGATAGTTGTTATTTATGGTGCTGAAATACATGCACACAAAGTGCAAAGGCATGCGAACTGTACAGAATAGGCAAGAAAGTAGGAAAAGATGATCTAGATGAAATGGATAAAAGTAATACATAACGAGGAAGTGAAAACATGGAAAATGGAGAAAATGAATCTGAAGAAACTGTTAATGAATCAAATGAGACAAAATATAACTACAAATGAAAGTAATAATGATAATGAAAGCCCAAAGAGAGGAGTAAATGAATACTGGGAGGAGAAATGTAGAGAAAATGTGAACATTCCATATGAAAGACCAAATAAAACTGCAGATGCAAGGGATGGAAATATGAGGAGTAAAATCACAAGAACAAAGTCAGAGGATGGCAGGAGAATGGAAAGTGAAAAAAATGAAAGGATGCCAACACATAAAGAAAGACAACATTTCATGCAGACAGTATTTAAGAAACAGATGCAGGCACTTTGATGAATGTGAGTATAATCATTGTAGAATGTGTATGCAAGTACTCATTTTTGGGTTTATTGAAACCATTTGATGTTATGATAAGGAAGAATGTGAATATGCTCACCCAAATTTACTATCAATATGACAAGTATTGCATCTACAGTTAGGGAAGAGAATGTAAGTACATGCACCATTAAGACCTAGCTCTGGCAGATATTTGCTTTTATTATCTGAATTATCAAGAGTGTAAAAAAATGAGAAATGTAAAGTTACATTTAATGACAGTGGAACATGTGGTAAACAGAACTAAAATTGGGAAAAGTAAAAGTGTAGGAAGAAAACAAATTGAAGATCAGCACCACAGATGATTATAGATGCACAGAAGGATTTGGATAGACATGGAGATTGCTTAATGAAAATGAAACCTAAAGAAGAAAGTACTGGAATGAATATGGCCTAGAAAATGGATGGAGAAGAAAAGCAGTAGAGATGCATCATTATAACACCACTGAATGTTTGGGATATGAATATAAGAATTACTCATCATTATCAAACAGAAGGCCAAAGTGGAATGATAGCTTGGACTAGGATTTACAAGAACATGAAAAAATCAGAATAATCTAAACAGGAGTCCAATTTGGAATGAAAACAAGAATGGTAATTGGCCAGAATATGCCATCTACAAAACATACCTAATCACTGGAATTCTGTTTTATTAGAGAACCAAATAAGGAAAGTCCTGGCAAAAATGGCAGAACAGCAGTAAAAACACACATGATTAAGAAAAAGATAGCACTCTGGAAAATAAGGAATGAACCAATTACTAGTGAAAAATGAAACAACAAAATGAGTGCATATACGTCTCAAAAACCAGCTGCGAGAATGTATGGAAGGGAGTGAATGTGTTGGATGTGAAATTTTTAAAATTAATATGTGGTGTGAGGAGGATTGATCATGTAAGGAATGATAGGGTAAGAGAGGTGTGATAATAAGGAGTGGCTGGGTGAGAAAGTTTGAGAGGTTGTGCTGAAATGGTTTGGCCATATGGAGAAAATGAGTGGGGAGAGTTAGACAGAAAACATATGTGTCAGAAGTGGGAGGGGTGGAAAGGAGAAGGCAAGATAGAATAAGATCTTGTGTACTTGGGACTTAAACATGCAGGAAGGTGTAAGGTGTGCATGGGATAGAGTGAATTGCAGTTTTTGGTACACAGGGGGGTGAAATGCTGTCATAAAACTGAACCAGGTCATTTGAAATACCACCATACCTTTACCCACCTTCGGCTTACTTCAGCTCCCATGGTTCCATTTGTTGCTGTCTTCTTCCAGGTACTTAAAACATCATTTCCCGTAAGTTCTCCTCATTTAAACTTACACTCCAGATAAGCTGCCTTGATCCACTACTAAATCTAATAACTTAGCTTTTATTCACATTTACTTTCAACTGTCACACACTGTCCGAGACTCAAAACCAGCTTCTGCAGTTTCTCACTTGAATCTGCCATCTGCAAACTGTAACCAACTCACCTTCCAGACCTCCCACCCCCAACATTCTGAGAATATGCCACTATCCAATGCCCTTGCATCCATTTCCCTCACCCCTGTTACTTAAACAGATTAAACAGCCATGGGTACATTACCTTTTGGTTTGTTCTGAGGACCCTCAAAGAAGATTTTGATCTTGATTATTTTCAAGTTGTGAATGTTCCTTAGAATAACCTG